>DVQG01000280.1:0-16315 GCA_018231605.1 Papilio ambrax
TGAGAATATTTTGTTTTTAGTGTGTTTGTTTTGTTTTTGTTAGTGTATTTTGTTTTTTTATTATTGTTCCTAATATTATTATTTTTTAACTGTTACAAAATAATTTTTAACGAAGATTGAAAATAAGATTTTTGTCGAGTTTTCAATGCCCAAAAAGCGGTCTGTCGCATGTAGAGTTTTGTTTAGATGAGAAATTAATCCTAAGAGACTCCGAAGATGAATTGTCGAGTCTTAATACGGCAGATAAGACGATTTAAAATCGTCCATACACATAGAATGGTCTGTTGTTTGTGTTGTAAGGCAAATAGTTGGTTTTAATTAAAGGAAAGTCATTAGTTAGTCCGGCGCGTTCGATACAATGGAGGCGCGGGCGTGTCCGCCAAGGGCCGCATCTACTTGATTGCTTTATGCTATACTAGGTCATCATTTATTCTGAATGGTCCTTTAATACGCTGTTTAACGTTAAACTGAAACAGTGTGATGTAGAGATTGAGAAGCATGACAGTTTTTATACAGCTGTTTTGGCAATGGAAACGCACGATGATTAGGCTTAAGTAGATATTTACAAATAGTTTCATTCGCATCACATCTAATCGTATTGTATTTTGTTCAGGTCACGGCTGTCTGCTAGGTTTTTATTATATTATTTAAATTGTACGTTAAATTTAAATATGTAATTAAAAGTACAGTATTATTACGTTAAACAGACAGCTGCGGCGAAAGTTATCGTAGTGATTAGCATACAAGCAGCCGGTCGGAACAATGCGATGTGCGCGTCATGAAACAGTCGCGCAATTGAACGACGAGCAATTTACAAGAGTGATTGTTTGTCGTGCGCGGAATTAGGTCACCAGGAATGTCAACAAGAGTCCTTCAAATTAATTAAGCCATTTTGCAAACTGGGAACTTGAGATACAATATTTCAAGTGAAAATCAATTTGTATAAAGAAAACGCTAAATAATATCATATAAATTACCATTAAAGAACGAAACTAAAATAATAGAAGGTGCCAAGTCTTTTTACTTTTCAATCAAGAAAGACGAAAGATTTTTCATTGTTCTTTTTAATCTTAAAGCTTTTGTATATACTAGACTAGGTTAGCTCTCGACCTTCTTTCAAACATGACGAAGTATTGCCCCTTGGTATTGTTCGCTTGGCTAAAGGTGGCAGAAAACGCGAGCTACGTGCCAACTAAACCTTCCAACTTATTAAAAATATAACAAAACAGGCATTACCTTTTTGTAATTTTAGAGTGACAATCGTTATATTTTTGTAGGTTCACCCCTCATAACATTTACCGCCTTATTTGAAAACACTTTCTGTCTTTCTTACTCCTAACTTAGACAATGTAGATATTATACAAGTCTTATTTAGTATTTTGCTTCATATTTAGATGCCATTTCTACAATTATTGCAATCATCATCATCTCTTCTACTCTATCCTAGTGGCTCGGGTCGGTACACCGGGTTTTCGTCCAAATAACTCTTATCATCCGTCATCTCAGTTATCACTCCCTTCTTGATTATGTTCACGCAATCCATCCCTCTTTGTAAAACAATGCTTTCTTATTACTTTATTTCTTTTATCTGTTTTTAGATTTTTAGATTACTGGGTGTTGCAATGCTTGTCATAATTTGACGTTTGAGTGCTAATGTGATTGCACGCTGAGTGGCACAAGGCCAGTGGTTTGCGTGTCGCGTGGCCATGTATCAGTTTAAAAAAATAAATACATAGTACAAAGGGTTTGATTAGCTGTATGTTTCATGGCGCATAGAAAATAATATGGTATCAGAATAGCGTAAGGGGGAGAATGTTGATTGTATTATATGTTAATAAAGTATGTTTTTAAAAGCTAATCCACAATTTGGTAGGTATTATTGTGTTAAATGTAATATTTAAGGCATAAGTAAGTTTTTAATGTCGTTAATGTTAAGTCTTTGTCAAGTGAAAGAAAGAACTCTATTTTCGACCGACTTACCGAAAGAAGGAGATATTTAATTTGTCTGTGGTTTTTTACTTTTTCTAAAAAAAAAGATCCAATTCAAATGATTTTTATGTTTAAAACACTTGTAACAGATCATGTTTTTGAAGAGTCAAATTAGCAAACACGTATTGACAGCGATATATTTTGAAAAGGGGAAGGTTCGCTTATTGACATGTGATAATATACTCTCCGGCTGTAAATTGAACGTCTATTACCGGGGCGCGCTAACGCACCAGTTACTTAGTGCTCGCCGAACGGCTGTTTCCACGATTTGTCCAAACACGATGTCTTAGTGATGTCTACTTACGAAAACTGTTGACGATTTTTATTTTATCTATTTATTTCTTGAAAAGTTTGCAAATATCATAGTTTGTAATTAGTACTTACATAGAACAAATTCGTGACTAAAGCTGACATCTCTTAGTCACTGTAAATTGTCGAAAAAGATATGTATTGAAATACATAATTCAGAATCTTGTTTCTTTCCCAAGTCTAAAAAAAATAAAGCATTTAGATACAATTAATCATCCAACAACAGAGTTTAAACTCCGTACATCTGTATCTGTACCGTACATTTCGATTTCCTATGCTCGTTTAATATCGATGTCTATGTTTACTGACACAGTACAACACTATTCCTGTCTGGCTCACATTAATTTAGCCCGACCGCTCATCGTGTGGATAACATGTCACTTATCAATCATACGTACATGACACCCAACTAATGTATGGGGATTGTATGTATTGAATGATTCTAATAAATTACCCTTGTACTAATGCCAATTTAGTTTTGTAAATTTGCATAATTACGATTGTATTTAGAACTGAATAATTATGTATATTGTTGACGTGTTATCATTTTGGATGTTTAGTAGTTTAATATTCATTTGTTTAACATGATTACAGAATATTTTGCATAATGCGAGTGTGTTTTATTGTTCCAAATTAGGTTTCGTCTATTATTTTTAGAACTAGAGCCAGTGACTGTAATCGCAGTTTCCACTAAAATTATGAAAGCGTATTGACATCCCTGTCATATCTTTTGAACAAACTGAGATAACAGCATGTTTCGTACGAGCGTTTTGTCAGTAGAAACCCATGGTAACAATGAATGCACGCACGAAATAGAACAACGTAAAACTGGTAGAGAAAGTTAAACCTCGCTACTTTCTAGACTTTCTACTTTACTAAAAGGCCATAGATAATTTCAGATTATTACTAACATATTAAATTATTAGAAAAGTAATTGTAGTCTATTTGGAAAATAAACACTTACAGTAATAAGTTGTTAATTTTCAGGTTATTTCCTAAATTATGTTATATTTTAAGCATTAAATGCGTTCAATTTAAAAGTTATAATTTTGACGAAATTTTACAAAAGGAAAATGTTTTCAGTCTGCGCTTTTTAAAAAATATGTAGTTGGCCAACATTTGCATGTATCATTGAATTTCGCAATGCAGTGTTATGTAAAGACATAGTTTAGCGATTCTTAACTCGGTTACGGTGACGTGAATACGTTTTGTTACATTTTACTTGAGTTGAATATGTAGGGATTAACTGACTTTATATTAAGTTTAATTCAAGTTAAAAACTTGATCGGCAAACGGTTGATTCTCGAAGAAAACTTTTTGCTGTATGTATGTCTCTGCTTACGTACCGCAAAAAGTGGTTTTTCACATTTTGCTTCTCAATCTTTATTGCCATTTGAAGCATTTAGAATTCATTTATTGAATATACAAACATGTATTATAAATTGTGAACAAAGAAAAAAAAACCTTCTTGTTGATAACTTCTATTGGTGTCAGGTATGTATACCTAGTTTGTTTTTAAACTGTACACCACACCTGCTTCAAGACAAAGGCTATCACTTGTTAATTTGTTTAATTATTTAGGTGGAACTTGTGGTTAATTAAAGGTGTTTACATTATTTCATGTTTAAGTAACTGCCTACAAGGCTGAGAAACACGTAAAACCGTTTTTTTATGTTTGCTTTGTTAATGGACCTTTTACAATTCTTAATAACTCTGTAGTTTAGTTAAAATGAAACAATTTCTTATTGAGTATTGCGCATTTGTACACTTACATTGTACTGCTTATTCAAGATTTCACAATGAATTTTAAAGCAGCGATTAAGTTTTATAAATTCGATAAAAGTATTAATTACTCGGTGCTAATTAAAACACCTTTTTTATGCGGCTTAAGTTTTTGTTTACTTTGGGCTTGGAAGATGGAGTTAATAATCACACAATATGTTTTGTTAAAATTTTTAATCACCAGCTTTTGTTTATTGATTGTTAATCGACAATGTTATTATTCAGGTGGTGAGCAAGCAGTACCAGCCGGCGTCGGGGGCGGAGTTGACGAAGTTGTGCAACCACAAGCGGAAACTGCTGGCGACGCTGCAGGCGCGCGCGCACTCGCCCGCCACTCCGCCCCCGCTCCAGCCGACGCACCAGCCCTCGCACACTCCGCACCAACCCCACCATAACATGGAACAAAAGAAAGGTAAACAGTTAGCCATTGTGCCCAATTATATTATACAAATCCAGCGTTGGATTAGAATACTGGACTGGATTAATGAAAACTCTGCATTACTAGCTTTTATCATCGTTGAATTTGTTTACTTTCACTGCTGCATGCAGAGTGGTTTAATGATTATTTAAGTAGTTATAATATTTAGTGTAGAACTTTTAAACTAAGATAAGACCAAGGTAAATCTGCTTTCTTTTAACTCCGTTTTGTTTGCAATATTTCATTATTTATTAAGTAGTTAAGGCATGAAAGCGTGACAATGCATTTGTTCGCTTTTGTGATGTTAGATTACTCTAGAAATTTCAGATTAACGTCATTCTAATTGGATTTTCATTGTTAGGCATGACATTATGTAGCAGGATTGTAACTTTTCTTCAAACTTTCTATTGCTTGCAGACTATAAGATACTGCAAACAATTTACATTTTATAACTATCTGATATACAAATTTGTTCTCAGTTTTGAGTTCGTTTATTTATTAAAATATGATGAAATGCAATTTTTCCAGCACGTGCATAATTTTGTGTTATTATGGTTGTAGTATTCCATTATTTTAAGGTCTGAAAATTTGTTAGCTGATTTGGTTATTTTTTAAAAATTGCACATAAGCGCTAACTTATACACATCAATGTTACACTGTAGTCTTCGTCAATAAATTACCGAAGGAAACTCAATCTTCAATTTGCAACGTAAACAAGGCGAAATGAGATAACAATAAACAAATTATTATTCATGTAATGTGTAAGGAAGGGAGGAATGAGAACAAAATTGTAGGCGACGTAACGAGGGGCTGAGTAAATTGCGTTTAGTGGTCTCACAAATAGCGTCCCGAAGGCTTTTGTACGTCACGGGACGGATTCTTAACCTTATTTCCTTTCAGCTAACGTCAACCTCTCGGATGTAGCATTGTAATTCGAGATGGTGCCGCTTACGTTTTGTTTACGTAATACATGTAGTATTTATTTCGCATCGTATGTTATTTGATGTAAGCGTATTTATCTCACACACTTTTATTAATGCTATTTAGATGGAAATTTCAATTTTCAAATATTGGCTTGAAATATTTACAAGAGCGTTTTTAATCTGTATTCTATTTGCCATCCAAATTTCATATCGCAAGACTTTTGCTCTTGAAACTGGTAGTTGTAGTGCTTTAACGTGATTCTTATTTTGAATTATGAATCTACAAACTTTTTATTTACCTTTAACGTTTTATTTCATTCTGAAGTCTTTCTTTATTCTATGTTTCTCGTTATTCTTCAAGATGTTTATTTTAAATTGGAAAGACGTTGTAGAAATGTAAGTGATTTCTTCGCGCGACTGCTCTCGACGCCCCGTAGCGCGAAGATATTCTATATTCAGACAAGAGTACTAAAGCGTACTTTTACACCCTACAATACTGCATACTAGAAACTTCGTGTACTTTTATATCGCTTTATTTCGAATACATGAATTTTTGAACAATGTTTTCATCTTATGTAAATTGGTGTTGAATATTTGGTTGTGTAGACTTATTTGGGATTGAGATAGGGAAAGTTTTACTTTTAGTAAAAACAATTCCATCAACTAACAATGTCTATTACGTGGAGAGGAAAATAAACCTAATAAAATTACTTATTAGGTTCATTTGAACATTTTCTTACTTTATTTATTATAGTAATACGAAGCATAGAGTTTGGTCAAGTGTCGGTGTGATTTCAAGTCTATGAAGGTTTTAGCCAACAACTTCAAGTAAGGTACCATCAAAACAATTGGTGCATTCCGGCGACCGTTGTGTAATGTTGAAGTTTGATAAAGTCGGTGTCCGCAGTCCGCCGCGCCCGCTGGCAGAGGGAGTATTATTATCCGATTAGCGGGCGGGTGTTCCGGGCGCAATCTCCGCGCTCCGGCCCTCGCCTTCATCCAATTACCCGAGTGTGAACCCGATGCTATTAGCCGGCGAGCGCCGGGAAGCGTCGGCAAGCGCCGGGAAATGCCCCGGACCGATCCCGACGACGTACCGATGCGATCCGGGGTTTTCCACGCCGCCCTTAATATGCTTTAGATTGAATGAACTTTGACACCGTTCTTTGTTCTAACATGCTATTAACTTTATTAACATATAAAGATCACATTTTCATTGTTTGAAGATATAGTTTGCAGAAAGAGACAACTAACTTCAAACCACGTATAAAAGTGTATATGAACATTTAAGTGTGCTTCATCGAAAGCAGGTAATTAAACTGAAGTTTGTACTCGTAAGTACTAAGGTAAAAGCAATTTTACCACCATTTTGTAGTTTTCAATAACGCTTTATCTTAACATCTTTTTCATTCTTTTACACAACCATTGTTTAACCATTAAATAAAAATAAACAAATATGTACTCTGACGATATTAATGGCGTATGATAAACTAACAAAGGAAATAACTTAATAGGGAGAGCTCTGCAAGTTAAATTGTTGCTATCTATTTCTAAGGAGCACTGAAAAGTGGTCGCTTGGAAGAGCGAGTTGTTTCTTATAACAAAGAGGGGTAGAGTCGGCCTCTTTGTTGTTAAGTGGCAGCGGGGAGGGTGCGCGGGGGCGGGGGTGCATTTAGTGCGGCATGAATAGCTTGCAACTGCACTTCGTCAGTGCGGGAGTAACAACCTGGCCACCACCGCCCGCCCCCGCGACCTCCTCGCAATCCGGCTTGCCACCCCCGCTAGCAATAACAGTTTTTAATATGCAAATCGGTTCACGTTTCGCGTGCTTTACCTTGCATTACCCCTTGTAACATAACGCAAACACGGCCCACTTGAACTGTGACACGACTTCACGTGCACCGCCCGCTCTCTCCCTACCTCGCCTCGCTCCAAAACACCTTTTTTAAATTTCGGTGACGTAATTTGGAACTTGAATATCTTATAGTTACTGTAAATATTTTTTTAGAAGTAAAACATAATGTGTGTCGTTCCTACTATATTTGTAGACCTATCTACACCTATCTACATAGTAGATACCTTCATTTATTTCTGAAATTTAAACACTTCTCTGATAGCTCATTTTAAAAGGGAGAGACGTTTTGAGACAAAAAAACTCGTTTAAAACCGACAGCCTTTAGTGCATTTCTATGACAACCATACTTGTAATAACCCCAGGTACTTATTGCAGTGTAAGTACTATTTGTATGCAGCGTTGCTTGTAATGGCTGGCATCGTGTCGGCCGATTGCGATCGCGCCACTTTGCTCAATTAGCTGGCTAATAAACCTAGGCCACTCACTGATTGCTCCACGCCGATTTGCGCATTACTCAGACATGTGGAAAATGGGCCATCAGATACAATTCACGCACATTACATATGAACATAAGTTTTGTGGACTCTAATGATGACAATTATATCTTCCTGAAGTAAATTATACTAATCAGTGCCTATCAATTACTCTGATTGTAAATTTGTAATTTACACTTCAACTAAAACTATAACTTTTTTTGTAAAACTTGATTAAATCAATCATTCAATGACATTTAAGATTTTTAAAGTCAGTTCAACGCTACATCGTATAACCTTCCGATAACCTTTACTTCTAAGTTTTGATAATTTGGATTATTACAGTACACGTGTTGTAGATTTATTTATCTCATTATACTTATGTCTTTATTTTAAAAGACTAAACTTTGTAAAAGCATATCCAGTTTGACCTAGTACACCCCTTGTTGTTGTTTTCCTTCAATTTCTGGCTCTAACGCCCCGCTTACTTAAAACTTTCTCGTTAAATTGATAAGAACGGCGCTCACTCCATTCAGCTATTAGATTGGGACTTGGATTTAAATTTTAGTCTCGAATTGGATAAATGAAAACCTTTTATAAAGAGGGCCATATTGTTCAAAAATAATCAAAACCAATAATAGAACGAACAGTTTTAAGTATAATAACTATCACACTATTCGCAATTTTAGTAAGAGACAAAACCATTACTACACCTCATCGTGTTGACATTCTTAATTATATACGTTGAACAAAAGTCATAACAACCCTAAGTATCTGAGCAGCATTCTCAATAAGAAGATAATATCCGCAAAGAAGATTAAGCTGGTGAGAGTGGACGCAACGGCTGGTCGGGGAGCTCCAGTGGCCGCAGTATTGCGTAATTACCGTAAAGGAAGTCGAACGTTTAAAGCAAACAAAACGCTGGCGACTCGATCAGCGGCGGGAACAAAGGGCGGGCGTAATTTGAAACAATCGGCGGCGCGGAGCTGGCTCGGGCGCGCACCCCGACGACTATTGATCTGACGAGTCGCGGCCGTGCACCCCCGGCGCTCCTCCCTCCTCGCCCGCCGACACCCCCCCACCCCCGGCGCCTCGGAGACCACCCCCGGCTCGCACAACCAGTATTTTAATTGCAAATCTGCCAGATAATGTGCAAATAGATAACGGCATTATACTCGGCTCGCTAACTAATTATGGAGCGCTATGAAATTAAGGCCGGCATGCTTTCAGGCCTTACAACCTTCTTTACGCACCCAACTGTATATACCCAATAAACGATACTGTTATGAGCAAGCAATGGAGTCGTTTGTGTATTATGAAGTAACATTTGCTGGCTATTGTACAAGGGTGCTTGGTGTTGATTTGATAGTGATTATTGATTTTATATCTATATTCAATACAGTGTTTACTTTACTCGTTTAAACAACAAAAACATAATGATTTTTTAAATAAAGAAATAGTTATTTTATGTATAATCTAATCTTAAATAAATTGAAACTAAATAAATTGTGGTTTGCAAACTTATAAATGTGTAATAAAATAAGCAATATAATTTAATTTGTTCCTTGCTCTCGTTTCGTGCCTTTGTTCGACATGACCTATTTACAGGGAATTCCGTCGCTCGCCTCTATAAAGCGGGGGTATAACAATATTATCCGCAATTAATATTGATGTTGATACGCCGCGGTCAATTTCAGTTAATAGCTTTTCAACCTATTTTAGGCTATTGTGTATTTTTATTCTTAAGGTTTATAAGATAATCATTTAATCCGATGGTACTTAATATAGTGAACAGATAAGGATTAGGTATATGTTGTTTTATCATTGTTTTTTTTAATTAGGTATATTTTGTTTTTTTTTTTTTTTTTTTTTAAATAATTGAACATTATTATTTATTGGTTTTGAATGTTTATATGAACGTTCAGCTCATTTAGGCGATTAGAATATGATCAGAGGAATTGCTTATTTTTACTGATCTTTCAGTAGATACGATTTATCGTTTTGTTTTGTTCCAATAGAAAATCAACATTGTCGATTAAAGTAATATTTTTACGTAGATTAGATTGAAAGTTCTATTCCATCCAATATTTTATGGATATTTGCAATTCAATTACATTTAAATGTAAAAGTTGAGCAATATCAAAGCAGTTTAGTCTGAACGCTGAATTGATGACATCGGACTAAGCTCTTTTCAGACTCCAATGAAAAATATCTCCGAGCGCTTCGGCAATAAGGACGTCTGGAGAGCGAGGCAAAGTCACGGAGACCGACCCTTAACCTTTTGTTTTACTAATCGTATACTTTATTAGCCAACTCTTTCTCAAATTTTTACTTTGTTTGTTGAAATCCGAAACCACTCAAAGTAAAGGATTGTTTTCAATTTTACTTTTAGAATTTGTTTGAGAAAAGTTTCGCGTTAATCCGAACAAGATTAATAAACTTTTTTTATGTATCCTTTATACCTTTTAATAAAGTTAAAATGTACTTAGTTATTTGCTTTCTTTTTGGAATTCAATTTATCAAATTTTGTATGGTTGGGCAAAAATGTTTTAAATTTGTATATAACTGCTTTTGTTTTATTTTTTCTTTCTTTTCTGTTATTAGTGGTTTTGCATGTATATACCGAATATTTCCGTCGTTCAAAGATTAACCGCAACCATATTTAATACGTACAGTCATTTAACGCGGCCCCTTTTCATACAAATTGCTTGTTAAGTAACCACATTAACATTTCTGTAGCAAGAAAAACAAGGTCTTTTGTGCAGATTATGTTTATAGGTTTTTAAAAATTATGTCATTATTATTCGATTAATTGGATCATTTAAATTGTTTAATCTCGTCAACAGTAATTTACAATAAGGAACTCCCTTAGTGACCACATTCGCTGTGTAAGGCAAAAAATTAGCTTAAAGTTACACATATTTGTAATTAATGATGTTTCAATGGAGTTATTATTGATATTAAGTAAAAATACACTATCCCTATAAACTTCATTAAGGTAATGCTGTCTAGAAACTCTATTAACTGCGTAATCTCGCAGCCCTATAGCACAGCGTCCATTTAAATAACGTGTGTGAATTGAAGCGGATTTAATGTCAGTCCGCTGTTCTGTTTGAACGAACTAATTGTGTTTTGTTTTAATTAATCCTCGATAGATTGCGCGCTTTATTTTATGGAAATTGTACAGTTGTTTTTAACAAGGGCTTTTTACCTATAGTACGGTTGGTGGTGTAGGTTTTAATTTATTACATTAAGACAGACTATGAAAACCGAGTGCTTATGCTATTTACCTACTGTTGCGATAAACGTTTGTAACAAAGTAATAGAAGATCGTAAGGTAAAATTGGACCTATTTTAATAAGGAAAATACATATTTTATCTATGCGAGACAAAGCACTACGTAGGATTCATTATTTTCAAAAAATGTGCGATGCAATTAATTAAAAGTTACAAGTTTATTACATGTCATTATACTAAAGTATGTGTATTACGTTTTCTAGAAGTTAATATACTTTTTAAAATACACTTACATTAAGCAAAGATTTTAATGTTTATTAATACCTATTTCAGGTGCAGAATTAGGAGGTAAGAAAAAGACGAAGAAGAGAGCCGGTTACATATCTAACATAAATATATCTCCACTGCTGGCGCAAAAGGATAAAGCCCCCGGCGATTTTAAGGTACGTTACGCCTCAACATTACGTATTCATAGTCCTGATAAGGGTTGACTCGTTGCCAACACCGTTAACTGCAAACAGATTGTCATTGTGCATTTCAAACATAGATACAATTTCATGTATTTAAATCCATTAAATGGTTTAAGAAATAAAATATGATATCTAATTCCAAAACCAATTAAAATGCATGCATTTTTGTGATAACATTTTTCTCTTTCTGTGTTTTTTTTTCAAATATAATGGTGTTACAGAATCAAGAGATGGAGCAAAAGCGCACCGTGTCCCCGGGCACAATGGTACAGCGCGGCGGTGCTGGCGGTGTGCAGACTTGCCCGCCCGGCTACATGCAGCAGAACATGCTTAATGTCGTCGGACAAGATGGAGACTACAAACAGGAAACACTCATACAGAGGAGCTTGCACTATCTCACTGTCAACAATGGCTGGATCACGCAACAGTCGGACAACGGCGAACCTCATAAACACAACCAACATTCTATCAATAACTCTATAAATGTTGGTCTACCAGTATTAGGCACTAACGGACAAATAATAGGAGTAAATACAGGATTCAATAAACAAACTACTAATCCGAAGAATATTATAAGTATCCCTTCGCAGAATATGATAGAACAAGATCACAAAGATGATAAAAAGGAGATGTACTCGCAAATGCATCAAATCAGGCAACATACAAAGGATGACGATTCGCAAGTTTTTTGCGGCTTAAATCAAGCCTTAACGCCAGAAGTGATGCAGAAGATAAACGAGCAACAGCAGATATTTATACAACAGAACCAGAAGCAAATAGAGATGGCCATGAAAGGCTTTAAACCACAACTAGCCGATAATGGCACCAATAAGCAGCAAGGGCAGTACGTTCCTCAAAGTCAACTGGTTATACAGAACGGGGCGGTAGTGAAAACTAATTCAGCCAAGACACCGCCCTGGCAAGTGAAGAGAAACGATGCTAATGCATCCATGACGAGTCCTAGCCCTAAGCCCCAAAAGATGGACAGTTTAGAATTTGACGAGCAGGGCGCAAGTGCTGTCGATGAATCGTCAAAAACGTTCAATTCATTCTCGAGTCAAGATAATATGTCCCAGGCAATGTGTCCACGCGTGCCGCCGCTGCCTCAGCACTACAACATGATGAGCCAGCAGTGGCCGGCACTAGAACATACCAAGAAAAAGACGAAAGGCAACAATAAGGCGCCTAAAAAGAAATTTACCGCAAATGAGACCAAAACCATGTACGGTAACAACGGTGTGAGATATGTTCAAGATTCAAAAGGTAAAACATGTGAAGATGTTGTAATGAATAATGTTCCTTCTTTCATGGACGATCCCAACGGATATTTGGCACAACAAACCGTTTTACTAAACAATACCATTTCAAAACAAGTCGGCATCAGCTCCTCTTATGACAGTTCCCAATTTGACACTTCTACCAATTCATACAGTTCTCATAGTCAAAACGATAAGCATTGCAAGCCAGTCATTAAATCAAGTGAAATGATTAATATATTCAAAAGTAATATGGTGCCAAATTCTTCATCTTCGCCAAATAACACACCGGACAGTAGCTTAATTCCCGAAAAAGGTGCAGAGAACTCATTGTCACAGTGTTGTAAAGGATGTAATAATCCCTATAAGGGTAATTGCACGGACTATCACGAAAATCATTTGCGGGCGAAATATGTCAAGCATAATATGTCCTCAATGGAGTTAGATCCGAGGACTTCTAGCCCTAAACATGGATTCGATGACAATCCAGTGACGTCGTCCACATTTATTGAGCGGAATTTGATTATAAATGAACACAGCGGGCCGATTCAAGCCGGCGTAGTCAGCACTAGCAATGTGTCGCCCACCGACACCCTTCAGCCGCCGGAGCCCTCGCCCACGCCGTCCAGCAGCTCCCGCAGCACGGACACGCCGCACAGCGCGGGCGGCGCGCAGCTGCAGAACTGCACGTACCCGATGACGAGCCCCGCCTACCCCGGCTCCGGCAGCAACCCTCCCACCCCCGGCGGCAACGCTTACCCGTACAACTCCCCCGGCCCGCCCGCCGGCAGCTCGGCGCTCGGCACGCAGATGATGCACTTCATATCAAACCACAACGTTAACAAAAACCTCATGGAAGTCGATAACATATCAATGGTGGGGGTCAAGCCGAGCTTACGGACCCAGCAGGAATTATACAGGTTGGAACCTCGCAAGCGTCTGGAGAATTCGATGCCGGGCTACTGCCCGCCCCCTCACTTGGGCGGAGGGCCGGCGCACTCTCTAATACAAGCGTGCTACGTCCAGACGTTTGTAACTACAATGGCTAGCGGATTCTCGGTCACCAGAGATACGGTCACTTCTGTTTTAGCCGGAAAGGCGAACACCGCTACGACGTCGATCAATGCGTCGCAGGCAAACTTTATCCGGCCGCCGCCGCCGCCCAGCGTCAACTTGGCCACCACGTATGCCATTCCTACAAATCAACCGGATCCATTCATCAATTCAGTGAATTTACCAACAAGTTATCCTTTGCACATTGCCGGTACGACCGCGCAGAACATGATCTCGAAAACACCCTTGGAGATGGTGCAAAATGTTATCAGCAGCCTGCCTTCAAAATCAGACACGAACAACTCGCAATCTACAACATTGACACAAATTGGACGGAGAACAGGCCCGACGACGCCGGGACATATACTGATATCATCTACCGGTCAAATTATTGTCTCCAACAACCACATGCCTCCACCTCCGCCTAAAACAACGACGGCGGTGTCTTCCATACAAGCTTCTAACGCTGTCACTAACGTGACGACTTCTGTATCGCAAGTGGCGCCCGCCGTGGGCAACGTGCAGCCCATCGTCAACCAGCCCACGGTCGTTGTTAACACTTTGCCGGCGCCGTTCGTCCTCCAGCCGCCCATGATGGCCGTCGATGGACAAGTGATGCAATCCAATACGGTGATACCTCAAATAGTGACCGGAGGTATGGTACCTGGACAATCTAACGAAAATCATCGGCAGATAGAAGTCAAAAATGGACAGAGCTTCGTTCAAGGTATGACGATGCTTTCGCCGGAGAGCTTGAAGAAAAGGAGCAAAAAGAAGAAGAGCCAATCTGCTAACATAACAAACGTGTTACAAATAACGGCGCCGCAGCAGAACCCTAGTAACATAATGGTGCACTCGTCTCCGCAGCACAACTCCAGTCCGCAGTTCTCGCCGCGCGGCTTTCAACTTTCACCGACCAATAATCTTTCCCCCACTCCCATGTTGCAAGCGTTGACAATAGTGCCCGGTAAGTCGGGCACGCCGGCGCATATCGTGATGAACGGACAGGGGAACACTAACAACTTCGGATCGCAACAGATAATAGCGAATACATCGCCATCGCAGCAGATAAACCTCTTGCAGCCCGTCAATTTGATCAACAACACGACTAGTGTCATGTCAAACTTCCCCGCGTTCCAACAATTCATCGTGCCCAATCTCGGCGGTATGGTGATGACCGCGGACGGTACGGCAATCATTCAAGACAACGCTACGGGTATGCCGATGCAGCTGCAGCTGCAGACGGTGAACGGGCAGAACGTGCTAACGCCGGTGCAGAACACAGGCGTGTTCGCCGCGGGTGGCAACAGCGGAGTTGTGCTTCGCGCACAGAACCAGCAGGGCAAACTTATACAGTCGCAGCACAGCCCCGGCGCACAGTTCCTATCCCCCAACAACCAGGTCATGATGAGCAGCCCCAACTTCAACGGCCAGCTGAGCCCTCTGCTCGCTAATTTAAGTCCCACAAATGTCACCTTCAACACGAGTCCGCACCAGGTGAGGACGGGAAACGTGCAAACGCAAGAATTCATACAGACAAATCAGATGGGACAAACATTAATGGTTCCCTTGTCACCTAACAAGCAGGCGTCGCTGGCTTCGGCGTCGAACAACAGAAGCAACTCGACCTTTGTCCAACAGAACACGACGATCGTTCAACAACAAACAACACTTGTGTCGAATTCCCACAACGCTCAAATGTCGTGTCAAACTAATTTACACGGAGGCAATTCCTCGCGTCTCAGCATAGACCCGAGTCTTCTTCTGGCGCATAAGCAAATAAATCAAAAAGGGAGAAGTTTTGTCCAAATGGCAACAGAAAATAACCAAATCGAAGAAATAAGAGAGGACAAACATACATCGGCCGCCTTCGGTCAGTTGCCAAACGAGCCCGAAGCGAAGATGGACAACGATGGATACGTGAGATTTATGAACGAGTTCAATCCTTTGCTGGGTCAGGGGACGTTTAACAGTCACGTGCGTCACTCGGTGTCCACACAGACGTTGGTGAACCAGCAACGTGGTAAATCCCCCAACAACCAGGCGGTGTCGGGGAGCAGTCCGCCCGACACGACGACACACAGTCCGCTGGGCGCGCTGGAGACGGCGTGCAGTCCGCGTGTGTACGGCGCGCGGTGCATGTCCACGCAGGCCAACTACGCCGACACCACCACCAAGTCGCCCGAGCCCGCGGACATTAACTCATCGGTATGCATATTTTTTTGTTTTATCTTTCTACTAGCCTTCGCCCACGGCTTCGACCGGGTGGAATAAAAAAAAACTAGTAACCTATGTGTTCTTTCAGATTATCCTCTACATCTATACCAAATTTCATTAAGATCTGTTCAGCAGTTTAGGCTAAATCTAACAAACATCGATCCATCCATCCAACAAAATGAAATAAAACATATATAAAAAATAGAGCACCACCGGCTACGGAATCCGATAACTCAAGCAACCAGTGGTCAGGGCTGTAGAGACAGGAACCTCCTCAATATGCGTGCGGTTTCTAAAATAACCGCCTTTTGAATCGGGCCCTTAATCCAACTG
>DVQG01000281.1:0-16314 GCA_018231605.1 Papilio ambrax
AGCGGTCGCTTTCCATTTCGGTGGATTCAGGTGGCCGCTTGCTCGTTTGCCACCTCATATTATAAAAAAAAATAACACCATGCGAATGTATCCAAACTTGAATACCGATTATTGTCCGATAGTTGAAAACGGATAGCGATGCGAGTTTCTAACGTTTTGAAAATGTATTCATACTTATGCGGCTTATTGTACATTGTTTTGATAGACGTTTATATTTCTGACTTTACCTTTCATTACAGTAGACCATCTGATAAATTCAGTCTTGCCGCTTTGGATGTATGTAATGCACAAATATGTTTAAAGTGAATTTAATAAGTCACAGGATTTGTAATGATTCAGCGCACGGGCATTTACTAACATTGAGTTATTTCTTTGTGGCTGGATGTAAATTATTTCGGTCGGCAGGTAGAGAATGTCGGCGTCGCGTCCCGCCGTTGAATCACCGCGTATTTCCAACTGCTGGGGCGAGGTGAGGGACTGGGGACACTCCTCGTTTTGTCGCACTTGCCGCAGGTTGGCTGCGGAGTTCTTTATGTGCAAGGTGCGTCCGCGCTGACAGATTTAGATGGCAGTGCTGTCGCGGGAGATGGATTTGCTGCTAGTGCGATGCTGCATTCCTCACGTTAACTTTGTTTTTTGTTTATTCAGTTGCGGCATCTAAAACGGAATGAGATCGTTACCACGTGGATTGTATATTAGGTACAATTTAATAACACACCACACAATACCTTTACTCGTTTAGAGAGTAAATTACAGACTGTATAAAGCACTGTTCAATGCTATTCTGTAGTTCCTCTGGTGTTGCGGATGTCCATGGGCGTCGTTGATCACCTTTGTGTTCCCGCCGCTCGTTTGCCCCCTTCTCATATAAAAAAAATTGAAAAGTTCGCTAAACTAACATTCTGTGATTTTTCACACATAATCTTTACTTAGTTGCTTTAAACTGAAAGTTGTTTGTGTCCCAAAAAATGCATGAAATTTTAATATGAAACAAGGACGTTAAATCACAACTGTTGCAACTTGATAAATAAATAAATTATTAAAGATTCGTTATAATAACATCCATCAAATATAAACATTAACACAACACGCGGTGTCGCCGCGGTGTCGCCGCGGTGTCGCCGCGATGTCGCCGTGGTGTCGCCGCGGTGACGACGAGATGGTATTTTTAATTTTTAACAAGAAACGTTGATAGATGACCCTAACATATACGTGTATGATAGATATTAAATAGTTGAATAAATCATTGTCAAAATAAACATGAAGTAGTTTGGTATAAATTAATTTGGTGATTTACGACATATTGTCGTTGATTGCAAGACATTATTTTTAAACAAATTTCATTGGAATTGACTCCTAGAAGATTGGGAAAAATTACCTAACTACTGAATAACAAGAAAAGACATTTTTACTTCTTTAGCTTTTAGAACATAAACGTCATCTTCTCCCAGCGTCGGCAATCGAGAAAGTCTTATCTCCCTCGATTCGTATTCATTTAAATATTAAATAGATCATTGTAGAAATTATTATCATAACTAGATATAAGTTGAAATAATATAAAAAAGTTGGTGTTCCTTTCGACTCATTTCATTCATACAAATTCCAGAACATCGTCGATCAGTTTACGCTCCAATTCACAATAAAGCGAGCTCTATCTTACACTCTATTCGTACTAAGGTATTCAATAATATTGAACATGGTTTTATATTAATTAAGTATTTACTTTCGTTATTTATTTTTAAATGTATCTATTTTTTTTCCAGGAAATGACTCTTATAATTGGATTGAAAATATCAGATATCGCATCCCGAACTAAAGAATGAAAAACGATATTTTTAAAACTAGATTTGTAAACATAAGTGTAAATCATAAATGTAAAGTTAGCATTCGATTTAAATTATCTAACCACTTTGCTTACGAATTTAAAAATGAAATGCCTACACTCGACTCGTATTTCATAAAACTGTATTCAAAGATTAATTTACTATCGCCTTTTAATTTATTAATTCGATGCGACAGCTGACAGCCGACAGGAGCACGGGCTGGTATAGTTAAATATTGTTGTGAGACGATTATGAAATTACGATATATTCACAAAAACATCACAATCGATGACAACTGATGAAATATCACTATACGATATTTAAATATGACTTCGAAGAATATTATTATAAAGAAAAGGGAAAAGCTGCAATACCGAAACATTAGTTTTCATAGAGATTTTCTTATTTTTACTTAGGCAAGTATAATATAAAATAAAGGTCGACTTTCATCAAGTTGTTTAAACGCAAATAACAGTTGAAAAAAATTAACTTCAGTGTCTCTATATTTCAATTTTGAATGTTGTTGATTTATTTTTGTTTTTCAATGAAAAAGAAGTAACAATGAAAACAACAGCAAAGTTCAAAGAAGCCGCATAAAATGGAGAAAACAAATTTATATGACATACCTCATATTAATGGGGATCGCATTCCAAGAATCAAAGGAGTTAAAACTGTATAATTGACCGGTACAAAAAAATGATACAACGCTTTTATGATAAAAAAAATGTGTCAAGCGAATCTCACTAATGATTAAACAAAGCTTGCTCTGCTAGACTGGGATCAAAGCGGTGCACGTTGCGCCCCCCGTGCCCGCCATGCCCGCCGCTCACCGCACGGCCGCACAGTATTTTTAGTATACAGGTAACAAGAATGGCCCTTTGAAATGTAACACTTCCGCTCGTAACGATCGCAGGAAGTGGTCAAAGAATGTGAGCTGAATTCTGAGCTTTTACCTATTCCCCAAGCATCGAAAGCTATATTCGGAACAAACAATAAAATAGAAATAACGTCTTTAATAGAGTTTATGCAAACTTTCTCATGTATTTTGCGAGTGAAAATAAATCAATCCAGTTACAACATTATTAACATAGAGTTAAATTTCTTGCGAATTATTTGCTTAGGATGTGCGCGTTTGCGTAGATTCCTTGGCAATAGCAGAGAGTGGCCGCAACCAGGCGTAAACAATGTGCACTATTACCTTCAGTCAATCGCGTAACCTGGGTGGGCAGACAACAGCGCTACGTTCCCCATGATGTTACCATAACGAAAAACATACAGAAAAAGTTGACGAAATATCTTCAACCATATTATAAACTGAGCAATTAATACATTTTAAAACAATTATTTTACAACACATTATTGCAAGAAGCTTTACTTAATAATATGCAATCCATAACTAAATTACAATAACTGAAGTATTTTTAAAAATTCGACCCAGTAACATCCGATTTATGTAACTTACAATATTTAGAATAAATCCCAGTTAACCTATGAATGTGGTCATCGTACACATAACGCCTTTATTACCGGCAGCGCTAGCGTTTAAGTGCTCGCGCGAAATACGCCGCGGTCTGCCCGCCCCCGGAAGCCGCGGCGTGAGTATAAAACAATTTATGAGGCCCGGGGCCCGATGCCCGGTGTGTTTCGGCCATTGTAAATCTGAACCGAACACCGTCGGCGTTGCTTTCCTCGTGTCTAAAGTGGGCTTGCTCACCGTTAACCTGTAGAATAATTAAATAGAAATTTAACAGTTTTAGTTGTTATTATTAATACCTACATCTTAGTTTATTTAATGGCAATTTTTCTCAAGTAGATGAGGTACTTTTTACACGGAATAATTTACCACATGATTTGAATCCAAAAATTGACCACAACTTTAACTAAAACATAAATCAGACTTGCGCAGTTTTCGCGAAGCTCCACGAAGTTTGTAGACATTCAATATAATCTGGAACGCGATCTATGAAATGTGTAAACCGGAAATTGGGTCAGAGTCCGCACTTATCCACCGGAAGCGAGGCCAGGGGCGGCGTATTTCCGCTCCTGCCGGCCGCATACCTCCGGATATCTTGCCGCTGATCATCCAGATTGGGACACTTTGGGACTTCGCACTGACAGACCAATATTATTTGAATGTAGGTCGCAATTTGAATTTTGGAAGGTTTGTGGAATCTTTTTTATCGTAATTCAACGGTGTTTGGCTGAAAGACGAATAAAAATTTACCTAAGTCAAGTAAAAAGTTGATTTAATAAAATCTACGACTGAATACTGTCGAATCATTCGATGAGGTTATGACTTTCGTTTTTTGCGAAAAGCCGCAGTACCAAGATATTTCTTTTATTTTTCCAGTTCAAGGCTGTACACTTCGATATACCTTCCACGTGTAACTGATGTAAAAAAAGAAATAACGTCACTAAATACTTTCTGCCTACACACAACATGTCCTACTCTATTTTCTGTTTGCTATTTAATCTATGACTGACGTTACATCCGCGCGCCGCCTGACCGCTGCCTGAATTTCAATCTTGAGACAACTAGAACCATCCTACAAGGTCAAATACATGTATAAGTAACAATACGTAATTTAATAAATAAGGCTGTTTTCGAAAATGTCAACGACAACTTCCAGAAGACGGCGAGCAGGATTATTTTCTCATAAGCTAGACAAAGGGACGTCCATACAAAGGCTTTTTTAATCATTTTAAGGCAGTACCAAAGCGTTAAACATGTAAAAATGAAATACTAATGCACGAATGTT
The DNA here is from genome assembly GCA_018231605.1 of Papilio ambrax. Classification (NCBI taxonomy): domain Eukaryota; kingdom Metazoa; phylum Arthropoda; class Insecta; order Lepidoptera; family Papilionidae; genus Papilio; species Papilio ambrax. The sequence goes on from DVQG01000281.1 coordinate 4,583, forward strand.
AAGCAGTACAACGAGGATATGTCCGATAAATTAAATGAGATGCAATGAAGCGTTCCGAAATCATACGCATTATCGTAATTTAGTGAAGTACACACAACCGCTACGCAGAAAACATTTTCTTTGATGATATAACAATAAATTGGTGTAAGCTTAAGAGCCTAGCGCTAAATAGACCGTTTGATCACGAACAAAAGCGGCCACCGCCATGATTAAAATAGACAAGGAACAAAGAAAAGAAATCGGCGCGGAAACAATAGCGTCCGCAGGCGCCCGTTGCCGCCCAATCTGTCACAGCGCCTGTCACCTGTCACGGCGCAGCGGCTGTCAACTGTCACTGTCAATGTCAACTGTCAGGTGGAGCCGCCGCGCGAGATCGCGGCGACACCTAGCGTCGCCCGCGGCTAGCTCCCACCTGTGGGAGATTGCAATCACGTGTTCTACAAGGCCTCTTTGTGTTGAGAGAGATTTGTTTTTAACGACTACGAAGCGAACAAAACGGAAGTAAAGTTTAACTTCTAGTACTTTGAAAATTAGTCCAACAATATTCAATGATATTTTCTTTAGTAATTTTACTCGTTTTTGGAATATCTCATATTCTGCATCAAATGGGACCTTTCATATTCAATGACCTAGTATACTGGATTTACGTAAGACGACGGGTATTCTTTGTAAATGACTGTGGAAATGAAAATATGATTTACATTTCCTTTGGCTAATTTTCTATATGTAGGTGTCATAAAATAGATTACGAACGATAACGTGTGGAGCTCACTTATTAGCGGAGACTCACGTCGCCGCTTAGTGCCGTCCCACACTGCCGACATCGACACAACGTTCTTTTTGGAACATGTGTGTGTGAGCTGTCAAAAGTGACAGATGACGTTTTTTCTTTTTTTTTTTAATCTTTTGACAGACACATTACAATTTACAAGTCTACATCCACACTGATGAACATCACGTAAAGTATATGCGTGACAACTATGTCCAATACATTGATTAATGAATAACTTTGCGATAAATTTGACCAAGATAATTAGATATTGGCAATGCAATGCAAATTGTAACATGTAAATATTTGTAATTGACCGGTTCATCTATTTAGTTAAAACTGTCAGTTTGCACCGACCGTCTTAAGCGGGATTTATAGCAGGAATAAATATTTCCCACCGTGAATGTACGAGTCATACACTCACGAAATACCAATGCAAAATAACTGCGGCTCACTACGTCGAGAATGTTATGGTCCGTTAGCTAGGAATTTGATACTTATGTTAGATTCCAATACAGTATCTGATCGGTGAGGTGTACTAATTCAAGAACCTCATAGTTAAATGTATATTATGCCTAAATACGGCATTTTGTAGTACCTGTATAACCTTAAAAGTTACTTCAAAATACTACTAAAAAGTCATTTGAAAATGCATTGTAACAAAACATCTACATCCAAGAAGGTTCTGTAAACTTCGTCTAATTTTAATTAATTAACACTAATATGAGAAAAAAGAAAAGATTTGTATTTTTGTATGTATGAAGTAACAAATAAATATTAAAAATTGTTTCACCGTTACAAAGGTCATTTATCTTTAGACGCAAGACACCATAGTACTTAAATATATTCGTATTCACTTATCCGATTTTAAGAAGAGTTACATTAGTCGTGTATTTTTGTTAATTAACAGGCCGAAGCTATTGAAGTTTGTTAGGCGTTCATTATTTTCTCGCGTTCATTTATTCAACTAGGATGTCCTAGATGACAGCCACACAAAATTATTTTTTAACGTACGTAGTTATGAAGCCGAAATTCGCTGATGTGTAACATAGGCTCTTTTCATTCAGATGATAATTCCCCGAAATGTAATTTCGATACTACGCAGAAAGCATTGCATACATGGGTGTTGCGTTGGGGTGAAATCAGAAATTGTATTTAATAAAGCGAGGCCGGAGTAGGGAGCGTGGAGGCGAGTGGGCAATTGCAACCACCCAACCCTCTAGCAACCTGACCTTTACTATGAAGTTATACAGTTTTAAAGTTACTTATCATTTTTACATACGTTGATTTTTATTCTTTATCGATTGAAATGTCGTGATCGTTTTAACCACATTACTGTATACTATGTTGCATGAATAAATTCACAAAACTTATTCAAATTCAACAGATCCAAAAATAGCATTTTAAGTATTGCCTGTTATTTGTAAAACCATTAAAAAAAAATTTTGATACAAATAATTAAAACAATTTCACTATAAATCTAAATTATTGTTTTGATTAAGATCAAAGCACTATCAAATATTGCCGTTTGTTGTTAAACATTTATGATAAGAAAATTCATAAAGATATTAGTTAGCACCTAAGTTTTACAACATAAAGAATATTGGAAATTAACGTGTTCTTAACAGACTATTAGAATTGTATAAGAACATATTAATTGATATATGAAACCGCCAAATAAAGTACTCGATCAAACGGAAAGTTTTCAATATGGCAATTACGCGGCCGCCCTTTTAAAACTCGCCACAAATGGAGGGGCCTATAAAATCCATTAAAACCAATGCATAGATTTTGCAGTGGGAGCATTTAAAGTGGATTTTAATAGGTATTCGTATTTAGCGTTGTTTTAATTAATTTATCGTGTTAATGCTTAATACTTTCCTAAGTTACACATTTTACGTAATCTGTACAAGACGTGACAATGATATTTAAACCTAATTATTTCCCGCTACTTCGTCCGAGTAGTGTTTGAAAGTTCAAAACAACTTTTAAAGTCAGGAATTCGAAAGGATGCATTTAAAATAATGTAATATTGCATGTGTGTTTTTACTAAGTCTGTGATTACAGTATTATAAAGAATATTTTATATATATATATATATATATATATATATAGATTTACTATAATAATTTCTCATTAAAATTAAATCGTACTGTAGTTAATAAACCTCTATGAAAGTTAAGAAGAGGTAGAAAGTGAAATATCAAGTCTAAATCGTACGAAGTACTCTTCATAGTTTCAATTGCTACGGCGTAGAGAGCTCTTCGTAGACGGGACGGTGCGCAGCGCTGTGTACGTCGTCGCCCACCTTTAACTTTGTGTCTAGGGATGTCTACTACTCAAATTCGATTCGAAGCGAAAAGTCTCTAAATTTCGAATGTTCGCACATCCCTACCTGTACACTGATACAGTAAAGTCTTTGTTTGTAAGATGTAATAATGAAAATGTTTTTAATTAAGCTTAAATACTTTTATTAATTCTCTTTTAAGTGTTTAATTAAAAAATCCATTTTAAAGGATAGTGAATATGTGTGATTGTACATTTTGGAGGGTTATGCAAAAATATTTCGTGCCCCATTTTTTAATTTGCCTCCTAAAAATTAGTATGATCCTGTACAAAATAACTTTCTTGAATACGTAGGTATGCTTACTAGCTTATTAAAGTTACTTATAATATCTATTTGTTTAGTTCAGATTTTAGCTAATAAATCGTTGACACGTTCAGAATGTAGGAAATGTTAGAACACGAGTTAAACTCAATTATTTGTCGGTGGCGTAACTTCGTTCCGTTGCCATACGTAAATCTATCCGGAGGGCGATGCAGTTTCCCCTCCAGCCATCCGCGCCAACCTCGCTTAGCTTTCACACAACCTGCAATTATTAAAACTAACTAGAAGTCACCCTTGGTTTCGACCACAGCTTGTTTGTTATTAAAGAAAATATCTTTAAGTACTTTAAATCTCAGATTTTATTACAAGAACATTACCTTAAAAATTGTTGTTTTCATTTATATAAGTATAATTATGGGACCGTGTTATTCCAGTCTTTTTAAAGGCCACCTAACACTGTTATACTGAACCTAAACCTGAACGACGGCTTATTCTTAAATCATTATAAACATAGTTATAAAAGTTTTTTGACTATAGTTATTAAAATTTCGCCTTCTCTTTAACGTCTTTTATATTTTACTCGCTGTTGTCCGCGACTTTGCCCGTGTGGAGTTTTATAGTTCAAAACTTATTACTTGTTCCTCAACGTTAGTAATAATAAAATATAGCCTATTTTAATCATAGATATATTTCCTTTCTAATCGTGAATTTTTAAAATTGGCTCAGTAGTTTTTAAGTTATTTCAATACATGCAAAAATACAAATCTTTCCACTTTATAATATTAGTATACATATAGATTACTAACGAGCTTTCGCCTGAGACTCGTCCGCGTGGAATTAAAAACATAAAAGTGAGTAGTCTATGAGTTTTTCCATACTAACCTCTACATCTATACTAAATTTCATCTAGATCTATTCAGCCGTTTAGACCACAAACTCTTACAAACATCCATCCAGTTAGTAAGAATTAAGATTTAGTAGTACATCTTAACCTCGTTCATCCTTCCCATCTTATCTCTTACTTATAACTATACTAACTTAAAAAGTCAGATAATACTGGAAAATGAATTTATAGAAAGATAGAAAATTTGAAACATTAATGCTAGTATGAAAAAGTAAACAACGGACCTTGAATAACTAAAATGAGGGAAGATAGATCGAACTGGAAAAAAATCTGGTGCTCGGACTCTACTTGAGTTGGATAAGGACAGGAAAATTATGGATAATTTATGCTATCTGCTCTTACATTTTGTCCTAAATGAAAAACGCATCAAATAGACGTGTCGTTTCAAATTTTATTGCATTGGTACACATCGCTCACAGACAATATTTTGAAAAAAAAGAACCCTAACGGTAGTTGTACTTTGTTTTACATTTTTCGTCTAGTTAATGAAAATTCCGTTGACAACACGCTATCTGTGAAAATGTATGAACATTTTCTTTTCCGAGTATACATTGAGAAAAACAAATGTAATTGATACTTCGAAATGGATTCTAATGAAAGTCAGAACAAATAATGTCTAATTGGATTAAAGAGAATGAATAACATTTTCGAAAAGAAAAACACGTTGTTAAAAGGTTTAAGAAGAAAAAGGGTGACTTGTTTTCATTTAATTATCCCTTTTCTAAGTACTACGTAACTATAAACACTGAGATTTAAGTTAAAAAATATTTAACATCAAATAAACTTCAGTCACAAAAATACTTTAATGGATAAATAACAAAAAATGTCAGACGCTTGTTTATTAACTGAAAATACATTTTGAAAAAACATATCTTACTGCGATCAAAACGGTAATACTTCTAAAGCAGGGGTTCCCAACCTTATACGCTCTAGCGCATATTCTAAAATATCAGGAGTGACGGGTACAACCTATTTTTTAGCGACCAACTCTTTCCACATCTTCATATTTTCCCATCATTTATTTTCTTGTATTCATAATTTATTATTAAGTAATAAACAAAAATGTTTCAAAACAATAAAATTGTTATCCACACAGAGAAATGTGTTTACAAAACGTAAACCTCTCCTATATACCTACAATACTGTACACATACGAACATATTCAATGAACTCCCTAGCTGTAGCGAAAATAGCTAGGCACTCCAAAAAAAATTAAACTAACAAATAACAAAAACAAAAATAATTCACATCTTTAATTGATGTTAAAGAAAAAAATCTGACCAATAGTGGCGAGCACATACGAATCGTTGTACGAGGTTGGTAACCTCTGTTCACTTTAGAACAGAAGTTTACTATTTGCTATTTATTAATATTATTATAAATTCAACTTCATGTTTTTACATACAGTTCTTTTAAACATTGATCAAACAAATAAATTGACTCGACTATTTTTTCAACTGCAAGATTATAGTCCGAAAACAACAATTGGAACAAATTCCCAGCTATCTGTTTCCATAGAACGTTATGTACTCGTATTATGTCCGTCAGTCATTCATTCAGTAACACTTAAGCATAGACTGAGAAATTGTGAACGATGGAATATCGCTAATATTGGTTTCCTGAAAACATCGTTAAGTACTTTAATTCTTTTTCTTAAAGAAATTACACATCAATAAGTTTTTAATTTATTTTACTTAATAATTGCTGAGATAACATTTTTATAACCTAGATTCACTCACAGCCTCTAGCGCACGTGTCCCAGGAGTAGTGACAATGACCTAATTCAAATCTAGACCACGATCAGGTTGTCCGAATATTGACTGTTAATTCTATCTGCCATCTCGCTAACTGCTATACATGTCATACCAAAACTACACTAAGGATTTATGTAATCACGACTATGAGTGTGACAGTAAGTGTGTAATAGTAATTATTTACAAGTGAAGTTGCTTTGGCGGGTGATGGGATGTGTAGGTAGTGAAAACATACTTATTTCTGCGTCTTCTTCTCTGTTGATGAAGGGTACGTAGGGCATCTGAAACTGGGGATGTCTATAGGCAGCGATCGCTTCGCTATTTTGGCGAATTCCGACGGCCATGTGCTCGTTTGCCACCTTATAATATAAAGTATGAATATTTAAAAAAAATAATATTCAATTTTATTATTAACGAGCTGTCGCCCGCAAACTACGTTAGCGCGGAAATAAAAAAAGTCATCTGTTCCATTCCCGCGTGCATCTATCTACCAGCTACCTTCCAATCAAAGGCCCATCAAAATCGAAATAGCGGATCAGTCGCCGTTTCGACAGCGCGAAATAAAAAAAAGTAGTTAGCTTATAATATGTACGTCCATGTCAGCTACCCTCCAGTAAAAGTAGCGTTAAAATCAGCCCAGACGTTTCGGAGATCATAGGAACTACCTATCTATAATATTTCTCATTTTTTCAGTACTAGCTTTGGCCCGAGTCTCCATTCGCATGGAATTAAAACTAGAACAGAAGTTAGCACTCCTATATTATCTCCGGACTATCATCATCTACTCGTATATCTTTGCCCTAATTTGATCGAATTTGTTCAGCAGTTTAGGCTCCAAACTGTAACAAACATCCATCTATCTAAACTTTCGCATTTACAATAATACTCATATTCTTTAAAACAAACATTAATAACAATAAAGTGATACGTCGTTTCGTAGGTTTTAAAACTTTAAGTCAGCAACATGTCCAACAGAGGTTTAATTCCGTCCGTTCAGAAGAAAATTACCTCCGTATTTATAAGGTTGCTAGACGAATGGGATTAGTACTGTAACTCAAAAGCGGACTTTATCTAACTATAGAGAAAATTAAATTGAGAGTGTCCGACGTTAAAACCTAACAAGGGCCTTCGAATAGGATTCACTGTGAGAAAATTAATAATTACTTCGCGATTTATTGCCATGAAGACAGATGTGAGTCGTTTCGGGTTATAAGAACAAAGTAGTGACAAATTAAATAATAAAAATATGGTCAATACTTATTTAAATGAATACAAGATAACGAACATGTTTTGATTTTTGGTCTTCCCGGACGTAGGTGACAAAATTTGGAGAGAGGTGACTAGATATTATTGTTATGTTCTACAATCCCACAGAGTAGTACCTATAGGTTAGAGCTTTCGCCTGGGACTCCGTCCGCGCGGAATAAAAAAACAAAAGCGCGTAGCCTATGTGTTCATCCAGAGTATCATTACATCTATACCAATTTAATAATTTAAAAACAAACAACATCAGTAACAAAATTACAAACGGTATATCTGGACTTTTATTAAAAAATCAATAAATGAGTACATTTTTATACACTTACAAATGTATAACAAAATATCATATTAAAACGTGCACGGCTTTTCAGAATCAAATGTTTAATTTACTGAAGCCAACGACCAAAAACAGTAATTGAAAAATTGTCATCGTTCTTTCTCGATACCGTTTTATTTGCTCTTTGTAACCATCTACTTAATTTTATTTTATCTTATTGGAAATATATTTCTTGCTGAATTGTAGATATTTTGATTAATTTGACCTCAAATGATGTCAATAGAAAATTGGTATGTTTGCTTTAGGAAAATTCCATTCACCGCCATCGTGCTCATTTCAGTATTGGTTAAGAAAATTGCTCATAATTTGGGACACAAAATACTTATTCAATAAACAGGAACGTGTAAACCTCGATGAGAAGTTATCTTGTCGCCATGTCAACAAAAAAAACACGAGGCGGTCACCTGTCAAGCAAAAATTTGACTTCGTTCCATCAGTAGCACGAAAAACATTGTAGTGAATATGAAAAAACATAATTTTCTTAGAGCTGACGAGAGTGATTTATTAATAAAAACGGCTAAGGAGATAAACAATGTTATTCACATTTACCAAATCACATGGTAATTACTTTAATTAAACAAATTTACGGTAATGTCATACTTGAAGAGTGCTAAATTCGTTACTAGAGCGCTCGTGAAGTCTTGAAAACTTCCTTGTTACATGGCATTTATCCCTCTTCATAACTTTGCCTTACCATGCTAATCTTTAGTACCTTTTCTACCGCTGCAGCTAATTTGCTTAGATATACCTAAAAATTGGGAGGAATATTCATTACACGTGAACCCTGAATAGACACCATCGATCCCGCATTTGAAAAAAACAAGGAAAACAAAACGACTTTTTTAACTGTTCAAACTGTACTATGTGAACCAGTGACTCGTAGAAATACCTTTAGTATATAATGAGTGTTAATGTTTAATGTGTCTAAAGAATTATGTTTGTTAAACTTACAATTTCGCCGACACCGCACAAGCTCCATTTTGTGTCAATTTTACTTTAAATTTTACTTTTTTTTTTCCAAATCTTCATTGACAATCGAATGCAAGTAAATAAATTCCATTAAAACCAAAGTAGAATTAAAGTAAAAAAATAAATCTTTCTCTTATCTTAAATTTATGCTTAAGGTATGCAAAAGTATACAAGTATTTGTTTTCGTTGTATTATAAAATAAACATCTGAGCTTTTGTATTTTTGGATTTCTGTATGTGTTGTAATAATTTAAAAACTACTGGAACGATTTTAAAAATTCTTACACCATTAAAAAGCTATGTTGTCGCTGAATAACATAGGCTATTTTTTTTTAAATACACACGGTCGATGTCGCCTGCAACATCTAGTTTATAACAAGATGGCACGTACAATTTTTCGCATTGCCGTATTAAACGAATCGTTTTGTGAATAGGATAATTGCATGTAAAACAAATTTGTTGCACTACTGATAGCTGCGAGCAAATGAAAATGGATTAAATTCGATACGGCTCGGCTTAAAATCTGACTTTACAAATTGATTTTTATCGCGACCCACAGAACCACACTAGTTATAAAGAAATAATAATTTTCTCTATCAAATAAATTTCCCATCCGTTTTTGTCTCCCCTTTGATAACGTCTGTAGGTACTATTGTGCAAAATATAATTGAAATTACCAACTATTTTTTCCCAACACTTGTCGTAGACTTAGAATGGATGCACACTGTTGTGTCATTGTTGATTGTTTCCCAGCCATATTTTTTGTTGCATAACTGAAAATCTTATGAGACTTAAGTTGTGAGAGATATTTTGGTTTCAGGTGTGTACACGCTCTTATAATACGACTGAAAACGTTATGTTTTAGTTTGAAATTCATGAGCGATAACATCTTTTCACTTACTTAACTTTCGTTTTTGATTTCATTTAATTTGATTGCCAAAACACATATGTTAAAAATTGTTTTAAGGTTTTTTGGTTACGCTTGTTTTATAATCAATATGCCTTCTTAAGTAATTGTCAGATTTACATACTGTTAAAGGCAATTTTGTTCAAAGTTAAATTCCCCTAATGTTTGATTAGGATTAGGGTTAAAATTAAAAGCAAAAAAATAATACCGCTAGTAACGTGTGATTTTTAAGCAAAATGTCTGTGTTACTTTGATAAAATATAGGCAAATATATGATAATGTAGCTTTTTAGTAGTTTTTGAGCTTATCCAATAGACAACCAACATAAAAAAAACTAATCTTTCAACTTAAGAATACTAGTATAAATGTAGATATGGATATAGATGTAGAGAAGGAAAATAATGCAACATTATTAAGTTTTAAATAATTTATTGAGAAGTTTCTGTTATTGTCACGTTACTTATATTTAATTATAAAAAAGTGTAAAAAATCTACGAGTTATATTATATATATTTCGTAGACTTTTTACACTATATCTACAACGATAACAATTTATTAAAAAAAAAACATCAACATTATTTACATATTTCCTCAACAATAAATAATACAATAAATATCATTATTTATAAATTTTAAGTTAATTTTATACGAATAAAAGTATCACAAAGATATGTAAATTTGTATAAAAGTTAAAATCTTTTCGTAACAATTATAACTTACCTAGTATTAAGTTTAGGATCACAAATTTGATATCCATTGATATGATTCATTCATAAATAATTATCTAAATAACGCAAGAAAATTGAAAACAACATTCCGCATACTCAGATAAGTCTATCAAAATATGAGTAGCATCACTATTCTATAGAAAAAATTACAAACTTTGTCATTCAATTAAAATATTTATAGAAGTGTTAGAAAACCACATAAAGTGAAAATCTCTATTTAAAAATGCCTAACTTAAGAAATTAGATAAAAAGTTTTTATTAAGCTATGACATTATTTAAATAAAATGAGCTGTTTTTCATGATATTAGAAAAAGACTAGATTTTTTCTCTCATAATAATTAAATCAATTTATTAAAAAAAATATGTTTTAGTACAAAATTTACACAGTATGATGGATGTTTTATTTTACATGTTCAGACACGTTCTATCACCCATTCGTCTTCTACATGCAATTGATATAGTTTTATTATTATTATAACTACGCAGATAATGTTAACGGGGATAAACAGCCAAAATGTATCAAGTAATAATAGGTAAACAATTAAAACGTAGGTTTTACTGTACTTAATTTTCATTTTTCTTACAAGAAAGTGAGAAAATGTGTAGAGTTTCAGTAAGCGACGGGTTTAAAAGATTTCAACGCCCGGGTGACTGCACGCCGCAAAAAGTACTGAAATCTTCATAAATGTCCGTTGGAGATGCAAAAAAAATTTTTATTTCACTTCGAAATTTTTTTTCAAAGTTCAGAAAATTTTTCAATAATTTATCACAAGCGTTTAAGCGGTAAACGCCATCTAACTGCCACTTTTCACATTTATAATTAAATTAAAATTTAAATATAGCACTAGTTACTGTCAGGTTAATCGATAATAGTAGATAAAGACACTGTTTTTTTTTCTCAAACTATTTTTTTCCAGCCACAAAATAAAACTTTCATTTTGAAAATTAATTTCACACAGTATTATTAGTAATTTTCATAACAAAATTGCAAAAACGGTAAATATTTGTGAAAATTCACATTTTGCGCGCTTTACACGGAATGCACCGCGAAACACGTCAGTCACCTGTTACGGGCGCTGCGTAACTATTATCCTGCGAATGTTTCGATGTTGCCCCCACTTCGAAAATTTCCCGACAACTTGGGAGATTATTTTTAATTACAATTTAAATTGTTTTACGTTATGATAAATACTAAAACTTTTTTTTGTAAGAAACTATGAAATAGAAGTAAATAAATAACATGAAAGATATTTTAAAACTATATTTTGAATACAAAGACTGATGATTAACACCGGTCTAATGGTTCACACTACATATAATAATGATTATTCATTATTTTATTTATTTATTTTTAGTTTTCATTTATTTCTTTAATTTATTTAATGTAGCATTAATGCATATTATAATATTATAAAAAAATTACAATGTTGCCCAAACACGCTAAATACATTTTATCGATAAATAACATTACATTGTTAAAATCAAAATTGTAAACAT
>DVQG01000282.1:0-16311 GCA_018231605.1 Papilio ambrax
TTTTTAGTGTACTGTTTTTTTTTTGAGAATATTTTGTTTTTAGTGTATTTTGTTTGGAAGTCGGTTTTGCGTTTTTATTAAAAAGTTTGTTATAACACAAAGCTCCAATAAATAATGGCACATTTAACTCCAATCTCCATTTATTATAACTGACAAAGTCAGATTGAAATTAGCTGAAGTACGACATAATAACGTAGCTACTAGGAAGAGTTGAACCAATCGATGTTAGATCGTTAACTTTGCGAAGTGTCCTCCATAATCTAGTAGTATTGGTAAAGTTATTTCAACATTTACACTGCCGCGTACCGCGCCGTATTAGAAAGTATTCTGTTTCGCGTCAGATAAACAATATATGCGATTCAAGAATAGATATTTTGGCCAACTTTTAATGTTAAAACCTCGACGTTAATACACTAAAGGGGATATTTGTTTACATTTAAAAATAATAAAACAGCCATAAATAACTTTTAACGATACTGACTTTTATAAATAAACTTTTAATCTTACGATCTTGGCTCGATGCTATGTACCGTTTTTAATTATCCGCTGAGTTCTATATACGGTGCATTGCCAGAACTAAAATGACGTCAAAAGTCTAATAGATGTCATTTATATTTTTTATTTTTTTTATTAAAAAAAATGTCATGCATCTACAGTATCCACAATTTATTATACTTAAGGATTCAAGTAAAAAAAAAACGCTGTTCAACATTGTTTTTTTTTTATTTTACGTCGAAAATAAGAAAGTTTATAAAAAAGTAAAATCAATGTTGACACATTATGTACTAGTCGCAGTGCATTTTGAGTACATAATTGAGATTCATGCAGAGGAGTGAAGTTTGAGGCGGCGAGTGCAGTGTTGAACATAGAAGGGTAGAGGGGACGCTAAGTGTTTACTAACCACGTTGCAAGGGTGATCGTAATCTCACCAAAGTTTAATGCTGTACAATTTAAGTACGTCTGATAAGTAAAATCTCCTTAAATTACAGGAAACTTAAACTCTCATTGTGGATGATTTTGTATAGCTGCAGTTACCTAAATTTTTTTGTATTGCTTTGTATAACGCAACAGCAAATCAAATATAGTTTTGTGTTATTTGTAATTCTTAAAGATCACGGTGTAAAAAAGTATTTATTGAAACAGCGCTTGTTATAACAAAAATGCTTTATCATTTTCGTTCATTATTTTTATGTGTTCTGTGTATTTTTATTACAAGTAACAACATATCTGAGAGGATAAGGAGTGTAACACGTGCTACTTATAACTTCTACCAGTGTTACATGTTCCTAATGATCAAACAGGTTGCCCCTCCCCCCCCTCCGCCGCCGGCCACCCTCGCTACAACACACCACGACTTGTAATCCCAGCCAGACTCTATAACTTTGTCTCATAAGAAAATAATGACAATATTATATACATCGATATGAAATTCTAATAACTAACCATGTTCTGTTAGTAATCCTTAGATAAATTCTTATAAAAATTATAGTACCAAAGTGTTTATTACGTAAAATAAAAGAATAACAAAAACACGAACATTCGACCGATTCGATTTTCTTTATAAATTACTTATTCCTATATTAGCTTTCGCCCGCGACCCCGTCCGCGTGGAATTAAAAAAAAAAGTATGTAATCTATGTGTTATTCCAGATTATGTTCTACATTCTTATTATATTAAAAAATTAAAAAACATCTCTACCAAATTTCATTTAAATACGTTCAACAGTTTTAAGCCTACAAACTCTTAACAAACATCCATCTAAACTTTCGCATTTATAATATTAGTATGAATGACGTATGGCAAAAATATACTGAGTGTTGTATGTGGAATATAATTTAATATTTCTTACAAAGTTTCACACCCCTGGCACATATTTCTCACTTCTACATCCATAAATCTAAGCACACGTGCGGGTGAGACGGTTGCGGCTCTATAAATGGCCCATCATTATGTCTTTAATCTGATTAATATATAGTGCATGGTGTATAACAAGAAAGGAATTATCTCATATAGAAAATGCAAAGTAACAAATAAAAAAAACATGTCTATTCATTTAATTAATCTCCTATAGTTTTCGCCTGTTACGCAATCCTGAGATAAGCAGTTTTGCACAAAAGTATTTAAATTTAATAAAATACGTTTTATAAACATAATACTGATGGTTGGGATGATTTTTATTTGTTAATCACACAGCGACGAGTGATGTTCTCACCAGACACAGTTAAGATTTGACATTATAACAAACAATACTGAGAACTCATTCGCTTGTTGCACAAACAGAGCTTTTAAACGATACAAAATGACTCAACTCTGTGAAAGTTATTATTTGTAATAATCAGAAATCTGTAAAGTAACGCATGACGCATTATAAGCGCCCATTGCGAAATAAACACTAACAAGAAATACACCAATATACTATGTTAAAACTTGATCTTAATTTATTAAAAAAAAATGACATTTATAATCATAATTAATGCAGACATAAGTTTTCTATAACCATGTTGTTGGCTTTCAGGTCATCTACGTTCAACACCTAACCTTGATAAAAATTTGATAGATTAAAAGTTGCATCTCCCAGTGATCCGGTAACTTGAGAACTATTCGAGATCGCTTTGTCGTAGCAGTACTATAAACAATACACGGTTTAATTGATATCAGAGTTTGTATACTTTGATTGATTATAGTATAAGCACATCCGTTACCGTTCACTTTACACCGGATATTTGTGTGGAGATCTATCGTTACGCATTTCAACAACTAATTCAAACTGTCACGTCAACGATCGCAACACGCGGCACATCCTCGACGGGATGGCTATAAAAATATTTTTAAACATCTGTAGAATTGGAATTCTTTTCGGATCGATTAACTTTAATGAAATTAACGCGTTCTATGAGCTACAAACTAACTTCACGATAAGAAACTATTTGCATAAGCATATAGGTAATTTACCTGCTTCAAAAGTATAAGTTTATCTTCTAACCTCATATGTAGCCTTTTGCTTTAAGCAAAAATCAGGTTTATATAAAGAAAACTCGTCCTCTTCGATGTCATTTCTCTGGAGCAAAACCATGATAGAAACGTAACTTTTGTGATGAGAAATGTACCTTATGTGGTGATTTGTTCGTATGCTGTTTGTACTGTTTACATACATTCTTTTTCATAAAGCTATATATTTTTTGGAAATCCATACAATATCAACAAATTTATCAGATGTACAAGTATCTAATTCGTCAAACAAAGTGCACTGATTTGGTACCTGGTGGTATGGGACGGGCGCAGGTAAGCATACTTTGTTCGTCAGACAATGGCCGGGCTCGGTTGCATGCCACCATTCGCCCGCACAATGGCCGTTTGTCTGTCTGTTCCCACTCTCTTATTCGCACACTATTTTCCCATTCCACTTACTTTATCATATTTACAAGAAACATAACGGTTGCCACTACACACGCATCTAGATTTTGGACTCATTCTTATTTGCATTAAGATAACACTAACTACCGCACTAAGTTGCTTTCTTTTATCTTGGAACCTAAGACCGTTTCTTCAATTTCTAAACGGCAAGATAATCTCATATCTAGAAACTATACCTTAATTTTTCCTTATCAATGTTTTGATACTCTATTAAAATGTAGTAAAAACGACGACGCCAATGGAAAACAATGAGCGTCTGTGTTCAGATTCAACCCCTCCGATCAAAGAGGGGAACTAACCCCTTTTATGTCAGGTCGATTGGAAAGTATACTCAACGTTTAGGTATTCAATGCATCCATTACCTTGTTACCACGACTTTGTTAATCCTACTTAAGACCAATAAGACGGTCTTTAAAATTTCCTTTAAAGTTAAAACCCAAGCAGTCATTTCCAATGGACCTCTTTAGAATTTAGTTTTAACATATCGTTTGGGCACCTCGTTACCCAGTACATACATATATAGGTGCGTCTTCAAGACAAACAGTGGTTCAGAAATAACACAAACATTTTCATGAAAGAAATAATGTTTTGACTGTCGCTTCCATTGTACGTTTGCACTCAGAACGTAAATACTTGATTCCTTGATAAAAGACTAGACTATTATTTCATCTAAGAACAAAAGAAGAGCTTGTTTTTCTTAAAGTTTTTGTTGTTATAAAATGTGAGGATAAATTTTTGGGCAAGCAAACTTTCTTCAAGAATTTAATTTCCTCGCGACAAAGATGAAGAAACAGCTCATTTTGCTCTCACCTACATTTTCGGAGAAGTTCAAAATGAGCACGTACTGCGTGCCGTATTATTTCTTAGCCTTTTTATTTGCACAAGAATGCAAAACATTCCCACTTGGTGTACTTACGGCAAAACAGTTTGAGTTGCTTTAGCGGAGTTCTTGAAAATAATGACAACTTTATTTTGCCTTGCATTTTTATAAGCCTCCGTAAGCAGCCTGAGATCTCTTTACCTAATATGTATAGTTACATCAATATGAAACGACGTACTAAGTTTTCTATAGTAATGCATCATCATATTAGAATTTTAACGGGAAATATGCATTATGCGTCTGAAAGCACAAGCTCAAAATTGTCTGTCGGAACTTAATCTAAATTAGTCTCACAAAGACTCGGAAATTCGTATAGTAAATATGAAAAAGGTATCGTTAGAAACAAAGACAAGAAATGTAATTTTTTAATCGTCCACTTTTGTAGAGGCTATAAGATTTAGAAAATTTATTTATACTATATAGATTAAGATTTTATATGGTTGTATTTTTCCCACATAAGAATGTGGTTGTGAACTTGATACTTAAATACATCGAAGTAATTCCTCCCTCCTACGCACTCAGAGATAAAATACGCCATCGGACTAAGGATGCGACAGTAAAGTGACCGGACAGCTACAATGTAGTGACATCATAAATAGAAGAAATATGTAAATTAATTGTCTTATTAATGATTAAATCTATATTTCTTGGTAATTACTATTTACCAAGACTCGATTGTGATTTAGATATCAGATATATAGTCCGATGCTTGGTTATTACTTCAATGATTGTTTAGATAAACATATCAAAAGAATTACTCAAGAGTATAAGTAGACAAAAAATCGTAACATCGTCCTCCTTATTGCCGTTTTGCCAAGATTCTTAAACACAATAATTTTAATCTTATATTTCATCTTTACAATGATCTTAATATGTTGCTTTAAAAATAACTTTAGCCAATATAGGACAGACATTCCGAGTTGCCCAAAGAAAAAAAATGTCGAAAACATCTGCTCTTACAGCGGCTTGTTATCGCGTCGATACGGGCCCTGATCTAGGCAACCTTATCGAACAAATAGTGTCTGGTATTCAACAGGCTGTACTGCCCATTGCGAAACTCTCAAGGAAAACGTGTACTAAAATGTTCATCGAAGTATTCTTATTGTGAATCGATGTGTAGGTTGTTTGAATGGCAATATTTTTTTGTCAAATTCCGTGGTTTTGCTTTGAAAATAACTTGTTCGTTAACATATTTGGATGTGACATTTAATAGGTTACTACAACTTAAATTTCATGCCCTTAGTATTCAATTTATGATTTCCTAGTAAAAAAAAGTCTTGTACATTTTGATTCAAATTATGGAAAAATAAATGACTTTTTTATATCCGTCTGAGTTTTGGAGGACTTCTACTTTTCACTAAACTAAAAGTAAAAGCACCTTAACTACTGTGATTATTAAGCTTGCAAGATGTTTCGAACTGTGCCGCTTTTATTTTTTTTTGCCTGCTCTTCTCAACTTTCAACAAAAAGGGAGGTGCGGGGTGAAGAGCACAGCCCATGTGCAGACACTAGGGTAACGTAATATATTAATTTTTAAGGACAATCCCAGGTTGGTAAAATTTTATCATTCCATTTTACCTTTATACTTAAGAATAAGAGTAGTGCAATTTTTAGTTTAGGTATATTAAAATTGTATAATTCAAGCCTACTAAAAATTTTAGGTTAAGTGTGAAAACTAAAAAGGAAGTACATATAGTATTTACCGAGTTTGGTCTTTTACTTGGTACTTTTTAGTTCTTAAAAGCTGAAAGCAAGAATAAAATTATTATTTATAGGTGGAAGGTACGTAAGGTAAAATTGTCCGGAAAAAATAATCAAAATCCTGGTTATTGTAATGAATGATACGTAAGCAAACATGTGGCGTCCTCGTACGCGCTCGCTCACGCATCCGGAGATCCTGTTGCCTGCAGTGGGGTGCACGCACCCGAAAAATCTTTTATACAATATTTTTGCGGTCACTGTTCACTTCAATGCTCATCTTGATTTAAAAACAACATGTGAGTTATAATATGTATGCCACAAATTTTAGTACGTTACTGTACAATAAAAGAGTCTTATCATTAGGTTACACGAAATGTTGTTACATTTCATCATCATCAGACTCATGTTACAAGAAAAGCTAAAACTCGTATTGCTAATTGGCATAATAGTAGGGCGCCCTCTGTCCTACAGCGGGGAATTAGAACAATAAGTCAAGAAACAAAGGGTGAGGCTCGGGAATCCTTTATACAAAACCACAGCTAACATTTATGGTCACATTTAAAACCTAATATTTTTTGTGAAATGTGACAGTAAAAATATCACTGGATCATTTTAAAATTTATGCTTTTAATTAGTTTATCACGTAAAAGATAATAATAATCTATTTAGTGGAATAGAACTCGCTTCGCAGGTAACAAAGAACACGTTTGTTCGCTTGTTGGTACGTCATCGCCGCTTTGGTGTTAGTAAGGGACGGGGATAGATCTGGGGGGCAAGAGGGATACAGGCCAGGTAAGTTACTGCAGCCGCTTGCACGTTTACAAGGATAAACCTCTTGTATATAACACCTTTACCTGTATACTATAGTTTGAACTTCACTGTAAACAAAGAGGCTACCATAGTATTTCCCTTTTCGTATCTACAGCCTTTCAAAATGTAATTGCAACTATCATTAGCACTTTAGGATATTTACAAAAGTTTCACTTAAAACTAGCACCCTATGAATTAATTAACAAAGATAGTAACTGTTCTTTTATTTATTGCTTGGATAGCTAGTCTTGGAATCTCAAAATACTTCTCAAATAATTTTGCCTATACGCAAGCAAGTAATTAACGCGTAACATCAAACACAGTCCTTGAAAATAACTACACGGTGTGTTTAAGGGTTGAAGTTTTTCGCATTGTAGAGCCATTAAATATTCCAACGGCTGCGTGTTTTGTTATAATTTAGGGTTGATTTGTTTGTTTTACCGGCATAGTTACAAATTTCATTTGAAACTTAACTATGTAATTTAGTGTTTAGATTAGAGTTTAAGGCATTTTTTAAGTCGTAGCACGATATTATTTCCACAAAATATAAAATAATCTTTCGATCTCATAAACGAATGTACACAGAAATAACAAATTATATTTACAAAAGTTAAATCTTATTAAGTTGCAAATGAGCAAATAAAACACCAATAGTAGATATTAAAAATAGTAGGTATAATTTTAAGGGTAACGTATTACGTATTATTTACCTAAATAACAATATTGTTCATAAAAAAGCTCATCTATAAAACTGTAATGAAATACCGTTATTGCAATCGCACTCAATGATAGCGATTCAATTTATGTTGGTAATTACCAGTCTTGATATAAAACAGTCTTTCTCGCTATTAAATCCAGTTTCCTTAGCTTGTTTAGCTGGCGTTAATTATTGTGTTTCCCGCACAAAGAAGGAGCCGTAGCCTTTGCTTGCGGATGCCTTCTGGATAATAAGTATCGTTGCTTTGGACTTACTAAGGCTGTGTTTTTTTTTTATTATTACACTGTCGTTAAATTAGAGACTTATTTATTATTTTTTAATCTGTAACATCTATTGTTTTTAATTATTTATGTGAAAGATTGAAAAGTTGTACCAAGTCCAAACGAAATTAAAATACGCAATTTTGCCCACCGCGCATCGAGCTCGAGTGTTCAAAATTTCACATCACAATTTACTCTTGTAATTCATTCAACACACTTGTAAATAGAAAGTTAAAGCAGATTATAAGAAATTCAATTAAATCATATGTGAATAACAGTGCAACGGGTTTAAATATGATGTTGACAAAAAGTGGCGTTCATACTAGCGTGTCTCGGAAATGTGTGTCTGAAGTTTGCATTGCTGTGTGTACCCACCCTAAGGCAACTGCCAGCCTTCTTTGAATATCAAAGGGAAGTCGTAGCGGTTGTACGGAGACCGTTTGAAAGGTCTTTGACCGTCTTTACACTCATTACACATGGGAATCCTGACTCACCACGTAACAGTGAGGTGTAATTAAAAAGGACTAACAGCAAAACGATGTGAATAACACGTGAGACCGTCCTCAAAATGTGAACATATACACGGATGTTATAGTAGTATAGTGGCTCTGATTCATATGGTAGTTTTTAATTCTTTAGGCAAAAACTCGTCGGAACTTTGACCTAAGTTACTAATTTCGAAATCCATTAATACATAATCATTTTATTTTTAGAAAGTTCTTCAATTCAATTCACATTCAATTATTTGTACGAGATCTAGCTTAAATACGATGCTACTATTCTAATCCGTATTAAAATAAACAACAATTGTGAACGAAAAGATAATTTGCAAAGTATCCTAAATGTCATTACTCGTAACTTGTTTATGTTTAACTAATAATATTGGCCACAAACATGTTTTAGACTAAAATAAATGCTGTATCGTCCTTTTTTCGAGGTCGAATGTACATTACAGCTGCAATCGAAACAGGTTAAAATGCCAATAAGGCGAGCAAAGGCTTTTAAAAACACAGGGCACGTGCTTGGAACCGCAGACGGCCAAATCAGTTGGCAGGGGCCCGCGGCGCGGCAGGTGGAGGGACAGTATTGCCAAACGATCCATAACAATGCATCGTTAAAGCAGGTAGCCCCTTCATATTTAACAATCGAAATGCTTTAACGTGCCTTTGGAACGTGCATTACATTGATTTATATCGAAGGAAACGATAAAATTAAACGCGAAAAAGTAGACGTATATAATCTAAAAACTTGGACATTAAATTAACACATTTAAAATTATATATTAGAATAAGCGAATAAAAAAAGCCTTACCGTTTTATTTATCAATTGTCACAGCAGAAGGTTTGATGGATGTGACGCTAAACTATTAACCTTAAATAGGGCACTTCTATTGCAATCTGTTACACAATAGCTTGCATAGTTGGGGGCCAGGCCGGGCTGTGTTAAATGGATTATGCAGATTCACTTACTGTTAAGTCACTGCACGTAACGTTACCTTATGCGTTCACGTTGCACGGTCCACGCAAACAATTACTCTTCTTCGACAAAATTGTTTCGTTCTCGATGCGTTAAATTGATCTCCATTTTGTGACTTTCGGAAGATTAGATCATGACTGAAATTATATAACTGTTAAGATTTTTAAATATACACCAGGGTATAGCTAAATATTAATCAGTTATTTAATTTTAAGTAAATTCAATTTTTTATTACTAGTTTTGTTTGTGTTAAGCAGAAATAGCATAATAACCGTTAAAAAATTGCAGAATAATTATTTATTAAAGTTGAAGTTAATAATCTAAGTGGCTCGTTGCTTCGACCTCCTTAGATCAAAGATAAGCTTAAATTAATGAGTTTCCTGGGGTTTTTAAATTTTTAATACTTTATATTTTCTTACAGTTATATTTTAGATTGCTGCACTTTTTAATTTTTTTTTCTTATTAGTTGTTTTAAAATTCCCTACTGAGTTAATAATAAACTCCAATGTTAGGTAAATTATTTACTACATAGGTTCCGTGTTCAGGGTAACTCAGTTTACACGTCGGACTCCGGACAATCTGTCACGACCGTTATCGACATCAATTGACCGCTTGTCCAACAAACCTAAAGGCATCGTTCGCACTGCTAATGCGGATACAGAAGGGCAATAAGAATACATTCGAGGACGTTTATTTCCTACCCTTTTTTGTGAAATGTTTGACGCTTATTATGAAATTAGGTCAAAAACTTTTCATAGTAATATACATATACTAAGTTATATTTCTTATTATAACTGTTTGCTGTG
The DNA here is from genome assembly GCA_018231605.1 of Papilio ambrax. NCBI lineage: Eukaryota > Metazoa > Arthropoda > Insecta > Lepidoptera > Papilionidae > Papilio > Papilio ambrax. The sequence continues at coordinate 10,067 of DVQG01000282.1, forward strand.
CAATGTTCCGCCCCAAAGTGAAAAGCGATTTTTTTCTCTGACTACATTTAACTAAAAAGAGGTTATTATTCGGCACATTCAAATACATTGTGAAAGCAGTAATGAAAAAGGTGTGATGAACAACGTGTGAAATTGCGCAATAAAACACTTGACGGCAACTGTACTGTTAAATGTAAACATTTACGTAAGGAACATATGTACACTCAAAACTTTAATTTTGTCATTTTTTAAACAAACGACAATGCTTTTTATTAAATGCAACCCAATTTGCTAATTCTGCGTTCTGTATTATAATCTTGTACATTGAAATTGTAATGTTTACTGTATTTTAATAGGCAAAAGATAGGGACAAATGTAGAAAAACGAAGGAGGCCTATACCCAGAAGGGATCATGACTGTTTTTTACTTTACATAAATAATTGTAATAGTCCATATGTATTATATTTGTCGTAACAAGAAAGGCTTATAAATAATATGGCACAAAGGGGTAAACGGCAAAGTTACATATAATACTAATTCAGCGATTTCCTATTAATTATATCTGGAAGGAATCACGTTTACGTCAAAGGGATACTGGTGCACCTGCACCTATTAAACCAAAAATTACCCAAACATTACCTAATTGACACTACATAAATCTTACATGACGTAAACTTTTACGTCATTAAAATAACGTCTCGCATCGGCCGAAGCGTGACCACTACAATGAACGGTAACTCACCGTGTAGTGTCTGCATACTACAAATTGTAACCCACTTGTCACTTGCATACCTCATTATTTTATGCAGTAGCTAATCGTACAAGCCGGTTTCTAGTTCCATCTCTGTAAATTACATTGTAAATTAACTCTAATTTGAACCAAATTACCTTCTAATTACCGTCTAAATTTCTTCACCGCTGCTGAGGTCAACATTTAAGTCTGAGATGACAGAAATAGAATATCTAAGTAACACTAATTGCTGTGCAAAACAGTTCAACGGTAGTATTTCGTATTTATTTATTTACGACTGCTTACGCTCTCAATTCTTTATTGAAAGTAAGTTATTTTTACAATTATATTTAACGAGCTTTCTGTATTTTCCCGGCTTAATATAAACGTTTAAGTAGAGGGGCTTGTTTCTTTTATTACCTTGTTGAAATTATACATTTTATTGGAGTAGAAAGGAAAGCAGTGCACTGCAATGTTGGAAAATGGCGATATAATATTAATATACATAAGTACATAAGATTACATACTTACAATTTTGTCAGTTTTATTTTCTCTATTTTTTTCTAGATCTTTTTTTTTAATTCAAGAGGCCTGTAGTCGCCATACGTGCCATCTAGTTGAGTGGAGACTTTTCACACAAGTTTAATTCCTTTCACTTACGAAACTTGTTTTATGTTTCCTTTTTGATTGGACAACTACGGCAATACAATCGAGTTGTTCCGCTCGATTTAGCAGTTTCTATTTTTTAACTTTAACATTTTGTTTTATTTCGATTCAAAATGTAATGAAATCACGTTTACTTTTTGTCATTTATCAATTTCTGATTCGTATTGTTCAGATTATACAACATTATTTCGTAATTCAATTGTACAGTCACTATGTTAAGGACCCCTAAATGTTTTTGTTATGTTTTGCGTATAGCAAATGCCATAGGAAAATAGATGGCCCAGTAAGTTATTGTTCAAAGACGAAGTGAAGTATTTCTTTCATATTTATTTGGCGTTCTGTCTGTCACAAAACTTTGTTGTGTTTTTAATGCGTCCGTTTGAGGAATTGTGCCAACGTCTTTGCAGTTTATATAATGGCGACATTTAGAACAAGGCTGAGTATCTTCATCTTATTAGACTTCTTTGCTGTGTAAAAGTTTATCATTGTCACGCTAATGTAATTGTTCATGTGTTCGATTGCAATAGCATTATTTTTATAAGGTACTAGCTGTTCCTGCGGCTTCATCCGCATGAAATTATTAAAAGTGTTATTGTTTACATTTGACAAATTCTCAATTGCAAATGTCAAACTTACAGTTAATAATTTTACTTCCTTAATGTTCACAGCTTGTAGTTTATGGTCCCTTTCTCAAATGAAGGTTTTTTTTTTACTTATTTACCCCTAAGTTTAATAGCGCGAAAATATATGGCCTAAAGTGTTAGTGTAGGACTTTTTATTAAATAGTTATTCAAAAACATGCTATGATTGGTGACATCCTACGCCACAAAGTAGTGTGTTTTTGCATTTTATTATGTCAGTGTAACAAATATAAAGTAATTAATTAAAAATACCGTGGATAAGCAGATTAGAGATCGAATATTGATTTGATCGTAGGTCAGATCATACTAATAAGTTTACATGAAACATTGTATTACCGGTGGCAACGTTCCCACATGAGGAGCACGTATCCAGTGGAAACAGTGGCTAATGTTGGCAAGTGTAGCGACTGTGAGGCGCTCAAGCTGCAATCCGACACATTGTGCGGCCCGCATGCTCCCACGGTCTCCGTTTACAGCGCCACCGCTAGGGTTGCTAACACTAATTACTTTATAATACGAGTATACCATTAGTACGAGTATAAGTAACGGTAATAACTATTCAGAAAATTACACAACATATGGATATCTTCGTATTAAATAAGTGGATATCGCATTCACTATTGCATGTTACCAAAAACGATTATTCACGAAATATATTAAATACACTTAATTCAGTTGAGTTAAAAGGTTCATGTCAGATAATTAAGGAGTAACCTACTAAAGAGAAACTGGGGGTAAATGCGAATAAATTAGGCATTTTACTTACTAGAGAAAACGTGTTTGTATAAACTAAATTCTGAAATACGCCAGCATTGGTACACTTTACCAGTCTACCTTATTTACAACAGCTGCGCCCACTGCTAAAGTGACTTCTAAATACTTTGGTAAAAATTACTAGAAAATTTGTTTTAGAAATACAAGATAAAAGTGTAAAGTTATCAACCCTAATTATTATTTCCCACTTGTGGCTGAACATCGCTTTCTATTAACAATGCGGAACACGTGTGTTTTCGTTGACACTCGCCTACTGGAGAATAGAGTCAGGAAAGGAACGAACAAAGTCCTATGTGCTTGTTTTACTAATACTCTTGTATAACAAAACTCCCGCCATACAGAAGCCAAGAATCCATTCGATGTTGAACTTGATTCGTCGATCTGAAATCACTTTATTTTATAGAGTAAAGACTTCAGACGTGTTTCGATTTTATATTAACATAAACTTTTTTAACTTATTGACTGAATTAATTTGCTAGTTTTTTGTATTTAGTAAATGTTCTTATTCTAGTTTGTCATAACATCTAACAATCATATTTGGATGTTTAAGAAGATAAAAGTCATATGCAAATAGGATTTGTTTAATTAGCCTATGTACGTGATGAAATATTAATTTCCTATTAATACTAATTGTTATTTATATTAACGCTTAGCTGTATCGCCTTGAAACGCACCACGGCCGACGCCCTCTCACTATCTTATGCATACGTAAACCGCGGTTTGTTTGTACGCTGTAGATTAATGCAGGAGATTGTTAATGTTCTATCAAACAATGCTTTGTTAGGGTTCTGTTATACTTTAATATTTAATTTATTTTAAAACATTAAATATGGTTAGCGTTAGAAAGAGAACATCTAGAGTGAATAACTTACCGATTTAATATCAAATTGTTTATTTTAAAGTGTCATAAGTCATTTGTAGAGTTGATGATGGAATTATCGTTATGTTTAGTAACATAATATTTATTTTAACAGTCCCCAACAAGTAATTACGATTAAGTACATCTTGCATCTATTGGATAACATTTGCTTATGTCGTTTTTCCAGGGGGTCCTTCATTAAAATTATATTCCCCACGTCTCTGAATGTAACTGCAGTTCAAACAAATTGTTAACTCAGATGACAATAATTATTCATTTTGCATGGATTCTTATATGATGACGAGAAATTGCCGAACCAGTACCAGCATATAATAAAAAAGCAATTTGTATATTTGACTAAAAATCGTTAATTACCTTAACTTCTTTTATTTATACACGAAGAATAATGACCAATCGTAGTAACAAAAATTACCACTATTCTTGTACTACACTGAGCTTTTATCAAGACATTTTAATAACCGTTTTCTCAAGATTCGATAATAATTTTTCCATAAGCTCTTAAGAAATGAGGGCAACGTAAAGACCTTTCTGGTGACTTTGGAAGTTGATAAAGCGTTGAGATAAAGCAAACACAAGCGGCAGCCAGTTTTACAAGGGTAACAATACTTTCATACTGAAATACGGACACTTTCCTTTATAAGTTTTATTTTAACTGATATTTTCCATCTAATATATGGGACTTGATGTACTCGTATTATGTTAGTAGCTATAGTACCGCAAAGTAATCTTGTTGATAAATATTAATTAAATCGCATATATAATGGTCGCTAATAAGCAGTTAACAATAGCTTTGCTCAACATACCAACGAGACCAAATAAATCTGTCTTACTAAACTTAATGTTCGTTGAAAAAGACATGTCCAAGTGCACGGCGGACAGTTGGCAGCATTGGTTTCGAAAGTGACGGCACCGCTCAACGGCAGCGCGGCTCAGCGCGGCGCACGCGACCCCGTGTCATTGACCGCCAGCCGCGCCTGCGCCTCCCCCCTATCCGCTCTCCTTTCCCCCGCTTTTTTACCTTCGATAATTCTCTTACAACCAACGTACTTTCCAATTTCATAACCAATTTTTAATCACTTTCTCTATAAAGCAAAGATTAATCTAGTAGAACGCTACAAGTGGTCCGTGACAAAGTTTTGTACGTAATTCAATCTGGGTTGAGTTTGGATTTTGTTTCTACGAGTTGTTTTTAATGACAATAGAAACCGGAACAGGCAACGGTCGATTTAGTAAAAAGTTAGTTTCAACCGATAGTTTCAAGTGTTTGATTTGATCAATTAAAATAAAAAATAGATTATTTAAATCAATCGTGACATACAATTTTAAAACAGGCTCGTTATCGTTAAATTACGAAAGAAAGTAAAGAACAAAGATGTTTCCTGAATAATATCTTATTTTTATGGCTAAAAGAAATCTAACATACGAAATTCTGAGAAGAATAAAATTTGTTTTCATAATCGAAGGGCATAAATAATCTGACCTGGTACAGCTCAGTAGTCTATGGGCAGGCACCGTACTGTATGATGAGATTTAGCAACATTCGGTCAGACTGGGTTCCGTAGAGCGATATATCAGGCCTCTATAAATACACAAGATGCGGATGCATCGTTACTCGTCTGTACAAACAAAATTCCTCAATCAAAGCACAGGAGCCAGCTTTATAAAACATAGTTTTACTGCAAACTATCAAATTTGGAACTAAACACAGATTAAAAAGTCTCATGTAGAGTAATTTAATGTGTGATCGTTGAGATTTCCTGCAAAGAACGACCGAATGAAAACGTTGGTAACTAAGCAAATTTATCTTTCGCGAACCTAGCAATAGGGCAACAATCTGACGATGCATATTCATTATCATAATACATAACCATTAATTGGTATTGCATTACAGCTCATTTAATGCAGTACTGACCGTCCCAATTGTCCTCATTTCCTTTCTTCGCCATCTATTTAAACATTAAAAAGAGCCATTGTGAATCCATTACAATCCGATTCGCTTTGTTGTCGATTTATTGACAATACGCAGGAAATCGTATCAAAAAAACTTGAAGCTTCGTTTGTCCTGTTCTTTTTTTTTAAATTTCAAACTACACAAAGGTCGCTGGCCTACCTGAACGAAAGCACTCCCAACGATTTTGCCATGCAGTTAAATTTTATGGCAAACGTAGACTGTTCATAAATTCTACGGTTTTTAAAGTGCGTTATAAAAGATATATTTCGTAACGTAAATTTTTGTGGCATTTTTAACCAGGAAACACTTCTAACAAACCTATCGTGATCCAATCAGGTTATAGGCTGTTTCTTGAAATAACAAAATTTGACCTAAATTTTGTATACATTAGTTCTTTGTGGTCTTAGTTTATTGCATAGCTTCTTTCTGCGGGTGGTCGTTGCAAGAATAGTGGAGAAAATCTAAAATACGACACCAAAGGCATAAACAGATGGTAGGTCTGATTATGTCAGACAGAATTTCTTCTCTCGATGCTTAGTTGAATCCATCGATTACTTCACGCTGGTATTGTTGTGGTCATAAAATTTTAATCTGATTTAATCATCAGCTATTCACATAACTGAG
>DVQG01000283.1:0-16277 GCA_018231605.1 Papilio ambrax
TTATGTTTAGCAGGAACTTACCTTCTATTTAGGAAAACATATTTGTTGTTTTTTAATAGTTGTTTTTATTTTTATTGGCTCATACACAAGTGTTTGTTTGCTGCACATAATAATTTGGCTTCAACTCAAATTAGTACCAATACTCTAAAAGATAAACACATTATTTCTTTGCATTTTGATAAGTTTTTGCTTACAGATTAATGAAACCAAAAAAGTTACTCAGCTCTCATTTCTGGTCCATACAACAAAGAGCAGAATTTAACATTGAAGATTTAAAAGAAAGACTTCATTACAATCGACCAATTCTCCGATGTCTCCAGGCTAAACTAGAGCTTATACCTGATAGTGAAGTTAAAGAAAAATGGAGAAGAGTTTTAGCATTATTAGGATCTGGAGTGCATCCATCAGTCAATGAAGTATTGGCATGTAAAGAACTGTTTTGTAAAAAGCCATACTACTTATCATGTTTGTCTTATACACATATGGTAAGCAATATTATTGTTTTTAGAAGAAGTACTACTTATTATCTCATTTTTAACTTATTGTTGTTTATTTGTTTTCAGGGATATTTGCTTAAAATGCTTGGCATACGAAGAAGTTTGTTCAGAAGAAAAAAACTTAAATACAGAGCATTCCTGTTGTTTCAAATGGACAAAGCAATTGCAAGAGAAGGGGGTGTTGATATATTAACATCAGAAGCACTGAAAAATGCATGCCACATACGAGGATTGAACACAAGAAATTTAAGCAATCAGGACATGAAAGATTGGTTACAACAATGGATTTCTGTGTCTGCAAATATAGATGCTAATGCATATTCTTTACTATTGCATTGTCCTATTTTCTTTGCATACAATCACCCCCAAAATTGGGTATTAATATATTAGTTGTTTTTATTATGAAATGATAAGTGTAAGATAATTTAATTGTTTGTTTCATGTAATAAGAAATAACAAATTGGGTATGAGAAAAAAAAGCTTGCTTAATAATTGTGATTTGGTGCCTAATAGTAAACTGTGATCCTGCATAAATATATTAAATATTTTAACTAATGTAATTTAACTTAATAAATAAATTGATTCACTAAAATCTGTTTTAATCCATCATTCTTAATAACTTGATTTAGCAAAAAGACTCAATTCTTTGTTATGCAGAATGTCAGCAATCACAAGCATATATTTTAACAATTCTATGTGGAAAGGGAATGAGACTAGAACTAGGCCTCCGGCAAACACTCATTAGATGGAACGTGGAATTGGTCCAATTTCACGCCTGTCTTCTGTATGGTCGTAATATTGTATCGGGCAAGCCGGCCCATTCATGCGAAGATTTCAAAGCAGGCTCTACCAATGTACTAGGTTAATGGGTTATTTCATAATTTCCTTTGCATTTCATGCAGTATCTTCTACAATAGATTTACATAAAATGTGCCTAATTCCAACAAGAGCCCTTGGGCTAGTTTGGTGTTACGTAGTAACAAAGATCCATCTAAACATGCGTATTTATAATTGTAATCAAAAATATAAGTACAATTATAAAATGTAAAAAATTGGTAGACAACTTTTTTTATGATGACTGATTTATCATAGAACATGTTTTGCACAGACAATAAACTGTCACGATAAATATTAAGCACTGCTTGAAACAAACTTAAAATATTCTGAACCATTTACTTCTAGATAAACATAAGTGAAAATAGTTTAAATCCCTGAACTTTTGTGTTCCATGTTTGCTACCCAAATTAAATTCCAATCCAAAGAGATTAGCAAACAGTTGTCAAAAATTCTCTATGCTTATTCTTTATCTTTGGTCCCTTGAATGGTCAAACCGGATACGGATGTCCAGTACTTTACTTGTATATTTATATAAAATATAGATAATTGTGAAGGAAAAATCAATACTTCAATACTGGGTTTGCTGTAGGACCAAGTACTTGTTGAAACTAGAAAAAATGAGTGCAACGGAATATGTGCAAATAAAAGACATAAAAGCTGGTATGAGGAATATTAACTCCGTTTTTATAGTATTGGAGGTGGGTCAACCTATATTAACAAAACAGGGACATGAAATTCGCATATTGCGAGTTGCAGACCCTACGGCCATGATCAATTTTTCTGTATGGGATGAGGCAGGAGCCTTATTGCAGCCGGGAGATATTGTACGACTTACACGCGGTTATGCGGCTTTGTGGCGTTGCTCCCTTACGTTGTACACTGGAAAATATGGCGATATACAGAAGGTGGACGAATTCTGCATGGTCTTCAATGAAGAATTGAACATGAGTGAGCCCCAGCCAGCTCTTGCCGCCATGTCTCAGGGCCAACAGCATTCTCATGCAGCGCCACTCTCACTTATGCCAAATGCAGCAAGTGATCAAGTCAACAACTCTAAGCAAGATCCATTTGATAGTCAACAAAAGCATAAAAGTTATATGTAGTGAAGGCACTAAATAAGCAACAAATATATCTGGCCTGATTGCAAAAAGTCAAACCAAAGTAGCTGTTGTCTTGCCAAACTCATTGGGCCAGATGATGTTAGAGAACTATAAGAAAATATGGATGTGTTTGTGTCTATAAGTATAGTTAAAATGTATCTGCATGTTATGTTACATTAAATAAATTAAATTGTATACTAGATGATACTCTCTGCTTGATTATTAAATCCCATAAATATGTAACTGCCTTTTTATTGATCCTATCTTTAGTTTAGACTCATATTAAAACTATGTCTTAATAAGTGGCCATTTCCAACTCAGTGTGTAGAAGCACAAATTGATTGAACTTTAATTATTATGATAACAAAATCAATGATTTACTTTATTTAAGGCAACCAAGTATGAAAAGGTCTAAGTGTTAAGTGAAGGCATCTATGTGCACCTATTATGAGTAAATGCATTTATTGTATTTTATAGTATAGGAAAGAAAATTATTCTTCAGAGCACCCTTCATAGGTTGTAATGAATAAATTGTGTTGGTTTGAGGCTAAAAACTGATTGGAGCCTATTGTGAATACATAAGATTTGAACATTATACTAGACATGTACCAAAGAGACTCTAGAATATTCCACTGTTTGTGTTACAATTATTACAATTTATGCTGAATTAATAATACATTAGGTGGTAGAGGTGAGAAGATAAATGTAAGCAAAAGATCAGTGTGTTTTTTTATGTTTGACCTCTTCTCCTTGATAACTTAATATAAAAAGTGAATTTGTTTGCTCGAATGATGATATGGATGTTGTTTTTTGGATACAAATTATATTGTTTGAGCTTAAATTGGCAACAAAATTGTATATATTTGTGCTAGTTTAACAATTTTTTTTTTATTTGGTGTTTTTGTACTATTGTTATATTTGTGGGAAAACAATTGTTTTTAAATGTGATTAAATTGATTCACACAGTAGTTTTCTTTGTTTTATTTAATTTTATTTGTTATTCATCAGTGATTCATCAAGTGTTTACTTATGTTTGTTTGTAGATAATTTACTTTATATGCGGCCAACATGAGCTATAGGCTTAAATGATGAATTTATAACATGATGGAAGAGCAGTACTGCTCTATGTACATACTGTGAACCCTATAGAGAAGGGGTGGTTGATGATGATAATGAAGACATGATATGCTGTAAATTTGGCTTACTTAACATATTTTAATTATGTTTTTCAATGGAATTAAATTACCAAAGCATTTGTATTTAAAGATATTGTTATCTGAGTATTTTCAAAAAGGAAGAATGGTGGAGACATGTTAATTTATATGAGTGTTAACAATATTCAATATTGATATCAAATAGTTACAATCAGTGTACAAATACCATTATTTATAAATGTAGCTAGTATATTAGGACAATAAATATTTATTAATAACGTTTTTGGAACTCTGCTACCATAAGAGAAGACTGCAAGTGGATTTAAACCTCCTTGATTAACTAATTGCTCCTAATTTACGGCAGGCTCGAACCCCTCAATGGAGTTTATTGATACGTTCTTTTGACTTGCAATTCTAGGAGGTACATGAAAGATTGTCTCCTATCTAGATATAAATTGTAGGTTTTATATATCATATAAACAACATAATTTATTACAATAAAGAGGTTTTATTTCGTAACAAGTTTGGCTGCAAAAATGTCATCTGTCAAAACATGTTTTACGTAAATAAGAGAAAATATTATTGTTTCTATTTTTTATTAATACATTATTCCCAAAAAGTGTTAAATAAGAAGCCTCATGCTCAAGAACAGCAAGCTGTTTGGCGACTTGAATGTGCACTAGGTGTTATATCAGAACCGGATTGTCCTGTGGATGGAGGTTGGTCCCCTTGGTCCTCCTGGTCAACCTGCCACGGGTCGTGCGACGATGTTGGATATCGCAAAAGGACAAGAGAATGCAATAATCCACCTACTTCCAGGGAAGGCATACCATGCAGTGGTTCCGACGAACAAATCGAATCTTGTTATCTAACACACTGTGTAGTGGATGATTTTAGAAAATGTTTAAACGGAGATTCCATTAGAACAGATGCAATGCGACAGTTAGAAACAGTACCAAGCATAATGGAGCGATGTCTTCAAGTTGAATGTACGTTTTATGACATTGAAAACACTTTAGCAGACGACAATACGTGGCAGCTTAACCCTGAAATTATATGGAACGCCCTTCAATGTGTTAAACATAATGTAGGGTGTCCTGTAGCGGGAGAATGGGGTCCATGGGGAGCGTGGTCAGCATGCGGCTCACTTTGCGGTAAAGGATTTCACTGGAGAATCAGAAAATGCGACACTCCTCCGCCATCTGATGATCGGCTCATATGTCTTGGAAATCCTTTACAATTTGAAGACTGTGAAGGCGATCAATGTGCTATTGATGAGAGCTACACCGGAGACAATACAGGAGGCAATTGGAGCAAATGGGGAGAATGGTCCACGTGTTCTGAAAATTGTGGTATTGGTGTAAGGCGTAGGAGAAGAATATGTATTGAGAAACAAAAGCCACATATTTCTGCTAAATGGGGAACACATTGTCGGGGTCAACATGCTCAAATGGAAGTTTGTAAAAACAAGGAATGCTTACTAGATGGTGGGTGGTCAGGATGGGGCATATGGGGACCTTGTTCACAAACATGTGGAGCAGGTAGGCGTTTTAGAACTCGATCATGCACTAGGCCAATGCCATCTGGAGGTTCGAATTGTGTAGGTCCTAAATATGAAGAAGGCCCTTGTCATCAGATGCCTTGCGATGTGTTTTCACACGTTGTTGCTTTATTTAATGGGGATTCTTTCTTGCAGTACGATTTTTTGCAGAAAAGGTCAACATTATTTCATTCGTTTATACGATTTATGCCTCTTTCCCCTCACGGCTCGCTCATAAGAAGAGGAGATATATCTCATCCTCTGGTAAGGCTCAGTCTACAAAAATGGTATCTATGTTTGGACGCTAGAGGATTATCACAGTCATGCAGTCCTATTCGCGTCTGTTCGACTTTCGTTCTGGAGCCGGCTGCTTGGCATTCTGCTATGATCACTGTCAACAAAGAAAGTATTTCACTTAGAATAAATGATGCCCAGATACCCATACATGGGATGTTTCCTTGTGATCCTGAGCTAACAGATGATATGACGTTTATTACTGTTGGTGAAAAATTTCATGGAGTTGTTCAAGAACTAATTGTGAATTTTATACCTTTGGTCATGATGATCAATCGTAATCGATTGGCTAGGACTGACTTCGTTCCCACTTCTGCCTCAAATATAGCCTATGAAAAGGCAAATATTGAGGAAGCTTTTCTCTATCTCGAAAACGATCAATACTTAAGGTTACCTTGCTTCGATGATCAAAATGAATGGAATTTGCAACTAACTCTAAAACCCAAAAAGGAGGTGGGAATAATACTTTTTCTTCCGGGAATTCAGGAAGATGATTGGCTTTGTATCGCTTTAACTAACTCAAGATTGAAAATAAAATTATCTTTACGTGGCTTTCGTTCGGAGACCACCAGCTCAACGGAATGTTTACCTGACCAATGGCTAGATATTATGTTATCTAAGCAAAGCGAAAGTGGGACCATCGAAACTATTATAAATGCATCGGAACGGCTCCATGTCCTGCTAACATTCTCTACAACTAACAAAAGACATGGTGTTTACCCATTTTTCTCGATACGACCAAATCAAAACGAGTCTTATTTGAAGCAAAATATTAGTTTAGCCAATGTTGTAAATAACACTACGTATGTTCTATGTTACGATGAATTTTTTATCGGGAACATACCGCTTGAATATAAAAACGTTAACAGCGAAGAACTGACTTCTTATTCAGGAATAATAGCGTCTTTAAAAGTAAATAATAATTTTATAGACCTTCATAGTTTTGGAGTTGAACGAATTAAAGATAATAAAATTCAACTATCCTCACGCACATCGAGCATATCTGGTTTTTATTATGAAACTAGCTGGGGGATAAGTAACAGTTTAAATCTGACATGTTTACACGCCAGAACAAAACGAACACCTAACAAGGCCTGGTGGTTTTATTTAGATAATGCCATTAATAGTATTTTAGAGAAGAAATCTGCAAAAGCCGTTGATGACGGTAAAGTACTTAGACTTATTGCTAAAGCGCCAAACTACCATAGGGGTTTCTACACTTGCCGTGCGCATACAATGAAGAGAACATGTAATATTGTGACGTACGGTGTTATAGGTGAACTCCAATACAAGCTAGCAGAGCCGGACGCCACCACAATAATAGCAATTTTCACAACTATACTATTAGTTCTTGGGACGTTGGGGTGGTTGGTTATAGAAGGTATAAACGATTTGCGTAATGGTTACGGTTTCTTTCGAGATGCTCATTTGTCACCAGAGGAAGAAGCGGCGGCAGTTTGTAATTACATTGACCAAAATCTTCATTTATACGGATCTAGAAGCGCTGCTGATATTGCAAAAGCCAGGGCAAGACGTAAAGGTAAATATTTAGGAGGTCGATCAAGTTATGCAGCTCAAGAACCACAAGGCAGAATACAAATTGAAAAAAATCTATCGAAGGGCGGGGATTACCCTTTGAGTGAACCCGAAGAGCTGCCGGCATTGCCCGAAGTCAAAAGCTTTGTTGCAAATGCGGTTCACAACGTGTACAGATGTGAGCCATCATATATTGCCTCACCAAATCTCGCTTCTAATAATACGGCGCAATCTCAACCGCTGTCTTCATCGTTACAAAGCTCACCAAGGGATCTATTCCCACATTTGTTAGTGTGTAAATCACAAAGTCCTGGTATCGAGAAGGACGAGACACGAAAGAGGTGCTTGCTGCTAAATGAGGTGATTGATGATAAAATAAATACCTCTTCACCGGAAACATCACCTTGTAAGTCACCCGCTCATAAAATCTTGAATAAATTCTACATGTTAAAGCATAGTGATGACTGAAATTTAAAATGATCCAAGTAAAAGAAAGTGATGGTTCATAATTATAAAGCCTATAAACTGAATAATAGGATTTGTTCCAATATCCTAATGATTTAGTTTTTAGAGTTTTCCTACAAGCACTTGCATTATTCTTTCAACTTTTATAATGTTCATTGTATTTGGTTTATAATAATGTAAGAAGAATTTATGTCTAAGTTTGTTATAATTACAACATACAATTTTGTGAAACTTAAATATGTACCTATAAGATTATTTATTTAATGTTAATAAATAAAACACTTTGGACACTATGTATTACATTTATATTTCAGATCCAATCAGATACATTAATGAAATATTATAGTATAATAATGACCAATTTTTAACTTTAAAATGCTAAGCTTACATACTTTGGATTATATATTGTGCAGAAGCAATAAATAAGCGGTAGACGATTTGGTTACATATTTCATTAATATTATGTTTTTAAAAGTTAAATACATAGAACACTACAGTTTATTAATTTTCTATTTCTATTAACACTATTCTGGCACTACATACGCAACGTTACGGCTGCGAATAATTTTCACATGTAAATATTAAAAGAACATTGTACTTGTATGTCATTCTCACAGAGCAACACAAACTTATTGACTAGGAATACAGTGACAGATAGAAAATGCTCTGCCACGTCCATACAAAATAATTTATGGCAAGTATCATTAAATGTCTTTTAAACGCTGTTTAATAAATAAAAATAAACATTTCATAAATTAATAATTAAAATATAAACAACATTATAAATTTAACCTATTCGAGGAACATAACTATGACTATGCATTATTTGTGCAGAACATTTTAAATTACTCTACATTTAGGTTTGTATATTTAAAATAGGTATGGAGATAAAATGTGACAATAATTATAAATACCGTAGAAAACTTTTTTTTTCGACACAAGTGACATTGAAGAACGGCACAAACATGTTCAAGGAACTGGAAGAGACTAGAACAAACCTCACCAGACTAAGGAATACTACCTAAGGAGAGTACAATATATACCACTATGGTATTCCACCAAAACTCACTGGAAATTGACTATACATTTTTTAAATACTTTTCTAATAGCTACAAAGTCTATTATAAAATGTTAAATACTAATATCGCCAAAATACATTGCGACAATAAGAGAAAATTACTTCATAATTATTATTAAAAACATTCAAACCAATAAGCTTGTTAAACAGTTTTCGGAATAATACTTATAACAGTAAATATTAAAATAAATCCTTTCATGTAATTTCTACATGTCATTCATATAATTTGGAATGATTAATAAATTAAAATCTGTAACAAGCATACAAGTTTGTATTAAAACAACCTTCTGGATATGTGAATTTTAAAAATTTTGATAAAAACTTCTTAAACTATTGTTTATTTTCAAACGTAATTGTAGTACCATACATAGTACTGTTGTAGTTAAATGACAGATTAGAACTGACAATTTGACAAAAACATTTTCAATTGTATAATATGGTCAGAAAATTAATAAGACTTAATACTTACTATTAGACAAAAATTTGGCTCATCATAACACATTAATTTTTTACTTGAATTTTTTGCATTTCAATGTTTTATTGCAGCGTAATTTCAGTGAACATTGTTTCTGGTAGAAAATCGCAGTTCCCAAAACTCCACCACTCAGGATTGCTGATATTAGAAAATTGCCCATAAGTTTTAAATCTGCCGAGTCTACATATACCGTAAACAAGCGCGCTGGAAAGCACAAAAATATATGAGTCAATACATATATAATTAACAACTGTACTAGATGAAATTTAGTGAATAAATAAATGGTTAAGAAAAATGGGAAACATTTTGAATGTAATTTTGCAGAAATCTTTAACTTTATATGAGTATTGTAAAACCAAATGAAATTTACTTATTAATTCAACTTTACTTTATAGGTTAATTAAATTGAAATGAGAAACTATATTCACTCAATCATGTTTTTAAAGTCTGTAATTACAGACTTACAAAGGTTAAATTGTTCAGATAGGTCTCATAATTTTTCATTTCCAATTAATTCAACTGTACATGTGAACATTAAACAAAATAATTACATTACATCCTTCAACAGTCTGTCCTTTTATACTACTCTGCAATATATTATCAGAATATATTAATGACTAGCTGTTCCTGTGAGACTTCATCCGCATGGAATTGTAAAAACTTTATTTTATTGTTTACATTTGTCAAATTCTCAATTGCAAAACAAATTACCATTACCATTATAACCTTGCTTTCATAATGTTGGCAGCTTGAAGTTTATGGTCATGAAAGGTTTTTTTCAATTCATTTACCCCCTAAGTTTAATAGTGTCTAAATAGTACCCTAAAGTGTATCATAAGTGTAGGGTTTTTTTATTAAAGAAATAATTATTCCAAAATATACTGTGATTGCTTACATTCCACACTACAAAGTAGAGTGTGTTTACGCTTTATTACATTTGTATAGATGTATAGATTATTTTATTATGTTATTATACTTACTCAAATTAGTAGATAGGGAGATAATCCATGTAGTCAATGAAACATCATCAGCATGCCCTGTTTTAATCATTCCGTAAATGTACGATACTTTGGCGAAAGCACTGAGAGGTGTACAGAATGGCTGAAATTAATAACAAATTATATACAAAATGAATATGATTTGGATTAAAAATCATATTCAACATAGAAAAAAATTCTAGTTTTACTGTTGCTTTTCTCTTGTACCAAATTCGAAACATTAGGTTGTTTTACATTTACATATTTGTTTATAATGTTGAATTTTTTTTATTGTTAAAAATATAAAAAGTTAACATTACTCCAGGATCATATTTTAAATGATCAAAATTTACAAGAAATCCTTGAAATGAAAGTGATGTTTTCAAATGCAATATAAATTAAGTAAACTATAGCACTTTCCTTAAGTTTAATAATATTAATGCTATAACTTCAAAAACAGCTACTTACCACAAGGAAGTTCAGAATCTCTCGCGGCAGAAATTCAATCGCAAATCCCATGATAGTCAGGAAATAAACAAGTGCTGCAAATGGCACTGCCAATGATCCAAGTAAATGTTTATATTTCAGTACATAGTATAGAAAAATATACATTTGGACCAATATAATCGGGTACTCCATATAAGTCATGAGGCTGTACTTGTTGGTGAAATTATACAAAGTCACTACTGTGAACCTGAAAAAGGAATAAAAAACCAAATCACATGTTTATTAGTAACATGATTGACATTCCAATTATAACGCTAATGCTACAAACTCTACTAAGATATTGATGGCCCTAGGTAGACTATCATAAGTCACAATTTTGCAGTTTGCACTCTTTTTAAATTTTTTCAGCTTACTTGCAAAATTACTATTAATACTTGCAACAAGTTTTTGTATATTATCCAGATCAGGTTTATCCAAACTTTGATATCTTAGGGCCGTAACACTTTTTCAGTAAGTTCCAAGGGCCAAAGCAATTTTAATTTTAGTACCCACCTAAACATGCACAAGCTTTTTTGCATTTCAATTTCTAGTAATAGTGTATGCTGTATTTTGTGACATGTAAATACATCTAGTTGTAAGTAGTGATACTATGTAATATCAGTATGTACTATCTATTTAGCTACCTAAACCGAATAATTATCGTTAATAACAGCAACACTTTGGCTGTTGAGGTTGATGGCACTGAGTGGCTAGATTTAGGAAGAGGGCCTTGGTTTGGTGACCCCTGTAGAGACTGAAGTAACACATCCACACACAAAATAATAATAAGTCCACAGTATTCTGCATTAGACACAAGTGAGTTGTTAGAAAAACACAATTTCACAAACATTTTTGAATTATTATTCAAAACTGCATTAGGGCATCCACTGCTTACACACAATGGTAAGTTTTGGGATATGAAAGGTGGAGGACCACCTTCTGTGGAAAGTTTTGGGGAAGGCCTATGCACAACAGTGGATAAATAAATGATGATGATCCGAAACTTGTCTGCACCCTTCTACTATAAGTTTTTTTTTTCTGAGAAGGTTTCTTCATAGTAGAGGGGGGCAAATAAGCTGCGGATTATCATTATCAGTTATTTAAAACCTTAGAAACTTATCAAACTAAGAATACAAACCCTCCAATTTCCAGCGCCAAAGCTAAAATGTATATGCAGTCTGCAGATCTTGATCTCTTGACACTCAATATCTGAGGCACTTTCAGAAAAAGGCATGATAGTATGGTTAAGGTGCTAAGAACATTTGCTATGAATTGTGAATAATTTTCTTCCATGGTGTGTTACTTTAAATCACAATAGATTTTTTTTACACGACCGTACGAGTATCGATCGATCTTTTGCTACGAGCTCGGCTGGGGTCTTTAAATTACTCCGGCAATTGTGCGATAAATTGTTGACAAGGTCAAATAGATAAAAATAAACGTATCAAAATTTACTCCGCCAAGAACATACCGACAAAACATAATATAGAATTATATTTACACATATATTCAATAAAACTTTAGCATTTTTAATAAATATGATAAACAAATTTATGACAAATTGTTAAAAGTTAAGTCTTAAAGTCCACCAACACTACATTTAATTTAAAACGACATAAAATTGCACGAAATTGTTAAAATTTAAAATTCTATATTCTTTTACAGCAATGTCAAGAAACAAGAAATCAATACATTTTACTTTTTTTACAAATCGTTTAGAAACGCTAAGATGAAATGCCACTCATACATATTTTTATGAACGTTTTCTTTTGGTTCTTTAAAGCTAAAGTTGAACAAATTTAAAACTAAGTAATGTCCTTCTTTTTATCTCTTTTTGCACTTTTTTTGCATGTTTTAATTTTCATTTTGTATGTTATGGTTATTTAGATTTTTTGTAGTGACAACATTTACAATTATAGGCGTAGCACGAAAAAAATATTTGGCATAATTTGATGTCTAGATGGCGCCACATGTTTCACATTTCGATAATTTGATTCTACTCGATGGCTCAATGTTGAAACTTCGACTTTGCAATAGGGATTTGGGTTTGATTCATAAAACTTTTTACGATTTACGCTCGATGTGTGACATGACAAGACACCTTCACGCAAACACCATATCATTTCGAATTTATCATACTTTATGAAAACTACACTGATATCTTGGTGCGTGGCAGTGCACCCGCCAAAGCGAGCTCACAGGAATATATCAGACACATGCACATGAATTAAGATCTTAATAACTAACTATAAAGTTTTAAAACGTCCAGTCCAATTATTCGTACCTTTCATATTCACCATGTTTCTTTTTACTTCCCAGCTTTTTTAATAGTGAGACTTCATTTTCTGTAGGTTTACTTTTTGCTACCGCCCAAATCTGACTTACAAAAGTTTGAATGTGATTTATAAGGAATTGTTACAAATATTGAACACGCGATTAGACGTCAAAATTTCATGAGACCCTTTTTATATAAAAAAGAGCTGGTGCTTGACCACGATCTCACTTGATGTTTATTGGTGAGATAGTACGCGCTAGTTTAAGAAGTGCCTCTTCACTGCAATTATCTTACTTCTTACTAATATTATAAATGCGAAAGTTTAGATGGATAAATGGATGGATGGATGTTTGTTACAGTTTGTAGCCTAAACGGCTGAACAGATCTTGATGAAATTTGGCATAGACGTTGAGGATAGTCTGGAAGAGCACATAGGCTAATTTTTGTCTTTAAGAACTCGCGGATGGAGTCCCGGGCGAAAGCTAGTAGGTTATAAATAAATGATTTCTCCAATTTGCCCATGGTTTAATTGAATGATAAGTTATCATTATAATTACTTTTGTATCTCTACCACCACCAACGAAACGGGATGAATAGTGATGATATGTCGACAAAATAATAACATTGAATTATTATGTAGTAAAAAAAAACATTCTCGTAAATATCTAAAATTTGATTATATTTATTGGGCTCGAATTATTTTTAAACATTACATTACATCATTCGGCCGCCAGATAGTCGCCAACAAAGCAGCGAAGTCAGTTGTGTGGGTGGATGCGCAGTGCACAAGTTTCTCACTTAGCGCAGCTTCAACCCTGAGGTCCTCCCTCTCCGCCCTGAGATCAGAACGTTCCGAGCTTTCCCCTTCATCAGTCGGTTCATTCGAATTCTAAAAGCGTGGGAGAAACATTTTGCCGTTTTTTTCAAAACTTCACCGCGACCCTAAAACTTTAAAAGTTGTTTATTCATTTTAATAAATCTATATTAAGAGCATATTTTATTATTATTTTCGTATATTATTATATTTAACAATCATGTATATCACTTACTTGAAACTTTGTGAGATTCTATCGGTTTCTTGTATGTTCATGCATTTTTTTGATGATAACCAAGAAGAGGAAATAAAGGAAACAGAAGAAACAAAACAAAGAGAAGAACAGGTGTAAAGACTTAAAAAAGTCCAAGTCAAAAAAAGAAAATTCAAAATGCCAGGTTAGTAATACCATAAGTAAAATTAAAAAAAATAAACAGCTCCGTAAATTAAAGAAGCTGGCGTATTCTTTAGTTTATTTTTTATGAATCAAGATTTCCATGAATATTTGCTAATAATTTAGCATCTTTATCATAGATTTTAAATCTGTAAAAACGATTACATCTTCTTTAAATTGTTTTCGGAATATTTCAAAAAGCGATTTTTGCTGCAATGTAATAGATGTTTTTTGTCCCTTTTTTGTAAATTCACCAACAATTTGTTTTGTTAATAATATACTAAGCTATATTTTTTTTAACACATATATTTTATCTAGGGACACGTAGCTGCTTTATTTTTTCATTGCGATTGTTTATTTATGCAAATTAAAGTTAAAAAGCGGAATAATAATGTAAAAATTTGTTCCTTACATTTTTACGACTTGTTTGTATGAGCTTAAAAGGAATACGTTGGAATGTGTAAGTAATTGTATGGTCATAACGTGAAATGTGTTTTTAAGCGTTTTTTACACTCAATGACTCGGTAACACTGTTTTTAAGTCCAACTACTAATTTCTGAAATTACTAATCGAATATCAAAATTATTTCAATACGTCGTATGGGAAGATGAACAAAAATGGATCGATCGCCCTCTAAAACAGTAGGTCCGGGATTCCCTAGTACTACCGAAGATCCGAGCGGGGTGTAAGATGGCTGGAAATAAATTGATGGTCCACAGATTGAAGAAGAAATGTAGAAATAGGGGGTTATCTGAAACCAATTAAATCTAGAAAAATAAAATACGAAAAAAATAATTCTCCGCTATAAAAGATAGTTGAGATTTTTATTGCTAAATTTGAAGCAAATGGTTCAAAACATTAATTTAAAATACTTCTGAACAACTAAAATTGTTTTACATCAATATTGGGTACTGTAATGTAAAACACAATAGAAGCCGACGGCGTTTGAAAAAACAGTATATAGCTACGTCAGCAGCGACGGACACTCAAGACATGCAGTTGATTTAAACGAGAATAGTAAATTCACTGTTTTAAGTTTAAAATCCAAAAGCAAGAATACATTGATAAGGTTAAATATGATTTTTCTGTGTATCCATACAAAAATCGATAATCCTGATCAATACCCGATTTCAATCATTTCCTTTGCCGACATGTCTTTTAAATTGATGTTTTATCGCATATTGATTAACAGAACGAGATTCAGTAGAGTATTGCAATAAACACTTCGTTGTCTCCGCTACTTCTATGCCTTCAGCCAAAAGAATTCAACGCGTGGACCAGATAAGGCGAGAGAAAGTGACTGCTGTATCGAAAGGCTGCAATTTTTACAGGAATCTTTAGGCCCTGTAACATTTATCATCGTACAATAAAGGATCATTACAATAATTTTCCCTGCACTTCTACAGTTTCTACTTGATTTAGGTGTCGTAGCAACAGATTTTTGGGTGTGCCCGTTGGCGTCGAAAGCCGATTGATCTGGCAAAGTCTCGGGGATATGGACAATCCTTATTAGGTCTTTTCCAAAGTACTATCTATTTCTATTTTATTTTTATGATTCTGTAGGGGGGGGGGGGCAGCGGCGGCAACAACTCCACCTGGAGGTAGCCGTTAGGTTTGCCCATTTGTGCAACAGATATTGTATCGCAACTGCATTTCTCTTATCTTCGCAAATTAAAATATAGTAAATTTCTCTTATGTTTTATTTTTTGAAGTTTTCGCCAGCGCAACAAGCCAATGCGAAATTATACAATGACTATGTTAAAGCTATCCTGTCTTATACTTTTTCTTGTCTTTTTCCATGCTAACATTGGGTAAATAATAATGTGTATAGATGACACGTAAGCACTTAATTTAGAACGTAACGTAACTGTTTTTCTTAGAAACATTTTAAAAATAACAAATTCTTTATATTCCATTTTATTTCTTTTTTCTTCAGATACTATTTATATTATATACTGCTTAGTGCTAGCGGATAATATTAAGTATTAAAAATGGAAAAAATGAAGCTTTTTAAATTATCTTTTGTAGATTATGTTTGTGCTTTTTGAAAATAGGTGACGTTTTAACAGTGGTAGAGCCCGCTTTAACATCGCACGAATAGGTCGGCTCGCCCGGTGTAATACCAAGACCACACAGAAAACAGGCGTGAAGTGGAAGCAAGTCCGCGTTTCGTCTGATGAGTGTGGTGCCGAAGGCCTAATTTAGTCCCTTCCCCTTTCCACCTTTATCTTAAGAGGAGACGATGGGAGGGAAAAGTGGATTTGACAGTAGAGGAGATTCATAGGCAGAGAAATGTCCTGTTTATGTGCGTCTCCTCCTCCGTCAGTTAAGGGTAGGCAATGCATCTGCAATTGC
>DVQG01000284.1:0-16257 GCA_018231605.1 Papilio ambrax
CCTACACTTACGTCACGCTTTAGGCTATATATTTTCACGCCATTAAACTTAGGGAGTAATTTTTTTGGGTAAAAACCCTAATGTGCGAAAGAGACCATAAGTTGCTGCCAACGTCAAGAATGACAGATGCTAAGGTTTGTCATGTCATGTCATTTTGACATTTGCAATTAAGAATTTAACAAATGTAAACAATAAAATAAAGTTTTTATAATTACACGCGGATGAATCCGCACGCGAACAGCTAGTATTACATATAATAGTAGAAATATCTTATATAATAAGAATATTAACTATGTTTACAATTTTCGTACTGTACAAGTCACTTATAAAGGAACAGCTGCGAGCGAGGAAAAATGCGCATTATATAGCAGGATTAAAGCCAGGTGAAATCAATAGAGTTGTTTTAAGCAACATGCAACAATAACCACAGTACCACGGATTATCACAGCTGCTTTTGACGTTAAATACATGAATAATTTACAATATTTGCTTTATTTTAGGAATAATAGGAGGATTTTTAAAATTACGATATAAATACATAAATATTAAGGCTAATATGTTAACAAAATATTTTAATCTCATACATGTACATACATATAAATTCAAAGGTAATTGACGGATTAACTATGACTAAAGAACATTTTCACATACGTTATTTATGTAAAAAAAATATTTAGCTGATCTTTAGGATATTAAAATTAGAAAAAAAAAACCTTATTCTTTTTTTCAACCTCGTATATAACTAAAGCTTAGTCAAACGCGGAATCATAAAATAAATATTTTGTCTCAGACTAACTAATTCAAGTAATCAATAAATCTATTTTTATGACCAGTGTATCATTTTATTACAATAACTACAAACAAATGTAGGCAATATGATAATTTCTAATTCCTGCTAAAACGTAACAAAACAAAACCGATTGCGCAAACATGGTATTGACGTCAAAGAAACTCGATCGTTTTGTTATTAATTACAATATATACAGCAAGCTAAACATTTTACTATACAGTATACATGAGACATTGTAAAAGTATCCACGTGTAACAATCTAAACATGGTTTCTAATGTTTAAAACGTGGATGTTACTAAGTTTTGGCAGTGCCGGGTCTAGCTTACTAGCGCCCTGGGCAAGATTTCTATAGCATGACTAGTAGGGGAGAAAGGGGTTAATAGTGTTATGTGATGATACTTTGCAGAGTTGTAGCGACCCTTTATAAGGCACCATGGGCTGTCGGCTGTCGCCCAAATCCCACCGACACTGATTATTAATTCAGCCGTTATTTATTCGTGTTAACGCAAAACGTAATAGCAAATGTGTTTGACAAGTTATGAGGTTATTTAAATTAAGCAAATAAATCTTTAAAGACTGACATACACGGACAGCTTTTGCAACGGATGTTGATAAAGACTGCTTGAAATCAGAGTATCGCCTTTGTTGTGATATGATAAATTGGCAAATTGATGTTATCTTATATGCCGCAAGAAAAACAAAGAAATCTAAAAGCAATCCAGTATAAATTTTCAACAGTCTGATAAAAAAAACTGCACAATATTTATTATAACAATATCAACGAGACCTGATAACTTAAACACGATAGCGCAAAAATGATACAATATGAAATAAATGTTTGTGTTAGCTATGGTTTAGGTTACATTGTATTATCATAGATTAATTAATAAGCAGAGATGAATTCAAACAGCTATCAGCTGCAAGTAATTTGTTCCTATCTATACAATGCGGAAGTTATAACAAATAGAGATAAGATATACTTTTAGTGGTGTAAACAAGTTTATCTAGGTCACCTTGAGTCAATATAAATCTGGTTTTCTTTATTATTTAAAATAATTATATTTAAGAAACACTAATTGAATAACTGTTAATAACCCGGGTTATTTATCATAATAAAATAATGTAATCAAACACACATACATAATTAAAAAATATTGCATTCATAGGAACATAAACATAGAGATTCGAATGATTGCAGTAGTAACGAGAAATAATTAATATTATAGATAATATTTTATTATTTAAATAAACCTAAATTAGGAACTT
This sequence comes from Papilio ambrax, assembly GCA_018231605.1. Classification (NCBI taxonomy): domain Eukaryota; kingdom Metazoa; phylum Arthropoda; class Insecta; order Lepidoptera; family Papilionidae; genus Papilio; species Papilio ambrax. Next base: position 2,058 of record DVQG01000284.1, read on the forward strand.
GCATAGGTAACTGTATTAACAGAATAACATTGTAAAAAAGGAAAATACAAACAAAATGCAGTGAATATAGGCAGTATCTTTCGTCACTTAGGGTATAATAAAAGCTTCGCATCTCACTATCACACACATTTTAAAATTATTCGTTTCTTAACAAATACATTCTCAACTATTTTGCATTAGAATTAAATGTTATAACGCTGTTTGGTGATTTATCTTGCCATTTGAGCTCGAGATTGACGTGGGAATCGTTTCTGAAACGTGAAAAAAAATTTATATGTTTAATTGGAGAAACAGTTGATAGATTTATAATTCCTCTATTTTCTTATGTTCCATACATTTTCTTTTAGATCAAAATTATTGTGAACAGTTACATAGAATTATTGCTTAATGTTTCTTTCTTGCAATACTTATTGTTCATAGCATATTACAATAGAACTGTGTTTTAATAAGTACTCGTAGAGTACACTAATGTTTGACGCTAACAATGAAGTTTTAAAAATCAAAATAAAAACGTATTGTCTACAAGAAAATATATTCACTGGTTATATATGTTCATAAACTTACCAATATCTGTAGGAGGTGAATATGTGTGTCCGTTTGCATTAGATTCAGGTCGGCTTGAATTACGTCGTTGATAATGAACGCTGAACATCACGGTAGCGCCGACTAGTGGCGAGATTCCAGCTAAGACGAATGGTATTTTATAAGACTTCGTTATACTTCTAATGTAGCCTGCAATGGGTGGTCCGACAGACAAAGGCGGGGCAGCCAACCCTAGCATACAACCGATCGCTTGAGCTGCATGTGTCGCGCCGCACAATTCAAATGCTATCGGACCTATCAGTGCAATAAACGCACCGTCGAACAAGCCCATTCCTAAGGAAATCGCCACTAACAGACTAAATGATTTCACGAACGGTAAAATAATTGTAAGAGCTCCGATCACATAGAATGAGATCTGCTGTAGCAAAATCCGATTGATTCCCCGTTTATCTGCCAGGAATCCAAAAGTCAAACGACCCAACCCTGATGTGATCGCCAAGCATTGCAAAGGAAGATTATCATTGACACCTGTGAAGGTCTCTTCAATGAATTTCTTTATGTGAACGTAAGGCACGAAATATCCAAACAACGCCACCGGCATCGAAAGAGCCCATAATCTATATTTACTATTTTTCCAAATTTGAACGGTTACGATAGTTTTTAATAAAGATTTAACATTATCATGTTTATGAGAAGGTTTCTGTATTATCATTAATGGAGTCGGTTTGAATAGTAAACCGCAAAGCATAATGCCCACTGTAAAGAAGGCTAGAACTCTGAACATCCATTCCAAGCCGTAGTTCTTTATGATATGTTCTAATAACGGAGGCATTATGACGGTAAACACTGAGCTTCCTATAGTAACTATACCATTAACTAGTCCTAAGTATTTCTTGAAGTAATGACCGAGGATAGCTAGTGATGGCGTGTAAGCTAGTGATGCTCCTACACCGTACATCAAGCCATATGTGAAGTAGAGCGCATTGACTTCGTTCACAACGAATGATGATAAAAGCAATCCGGCTGTAGCGATGCTGCCGCCCAGGACTGCAGTCGCTCGTAGACCAAAAAATGCAGTCAATAAACCTGACAGCGGAGACAGGAAAAATGTTGTACCCATTGTGAGAGCGCCCACCAAAGCTGAAACAAAGATACTGGATTATTTATTTTCACAAATCCTACTCTTATTTTCTAAATATATTTTTTAAAATATTACTATATTTACTAAAATCGTGCATAAAGATGGCGGTAGATAAAGTAAAAACAATTTAGCGAGTAATAAACTAATCGTAAAAGAGAGCTGTTTTGAGAAATGACTTGATACAATTAAAGGGCTGCCGACTTGTAGAACAAAGTACGATATAGATAAGGTTTTTCTACAGTGTTTTTTTTAAAAAAGTACTGGTATCACAGGCACATCAAGACTTATATAGATTAAACTGTATAAATTCACTGACTCCGATCATAAAAGGAATTTAAGCTAATTTTCGCCTCATCCTAAATGTAATTTTGAACTGGTTATATTGGCTAGAAGTTGTAAAATGTCGACCGAGGTCAAGTTTCCACGAAAGTAATTTATATGCAAAGTTTGTCGAATCGTCACTCAACCATCGTTAATATCGACAGTTATTCAATGTCATGACGCAACTATTACATGTAAACTCTAGTAAATATTTCATCATACTTTTACCGCTTTAACTTTACTGGTGTAAATTTTTGAACTCACGACTATAGTATAACTCTAATGAGATTGTCAGAAATAGAAACTGGGTTGCCTCGACATACTTTTAGAGAAATGAATATACAAAAGCAGATTTGTCACGATAAATGTCCTGCTAAAAGTGTCGAGGAAAAAGTTTCTGCGATTCCCGGACAAGTTAAATAGGGATCATAAAATGAATGTAATTACCGGAATAAGCAATCTAGACGTTTACCTAGTTAGGCCGGCCGAAATGCTAAATTTGTAGCACTCACATAAATGACAAGTGGCACACAATGTCTGTTAATCTAATCGGGTCAGTACGCTCAGGAGATACGTCTTCGTATTATTAACTGGTTTATCATACATTGAATATCTATAGACCGAATTGTACGTTGTACATTGTCATTCTTATGTATATATCAGTTCGCAGAATGTGACTTGATAACCTAATAACATAAAATTCTATATGGCAAGAAATTTTACATCATAAATTGTAGTTTAGTAGAAAAGACTCGACTACAACTATTCATAACGCTATACACGTCGCAGAGAATCGCACAGAGTGGAGAAACACCCTTCAAGAGATTGTCTAGGAGAGTGGTCGCGACTCTCAGGAATGAGGAAACGATCCGGGAAGAGAAAGAGAGAGAAAGGAAAGACTAACAATGTTGTCGCAAAGTACGTTTTTTTTTTGTGTTGTGATCAAAATTTAAGTTAGTTTACGTTTTTACGTCTAAATTATTGCACAATTTTGGCAATGATAGGTTGAATCATAAGTTAGGCCTCCTTAATAGTTTTATCTACTTAAAAGAAGGTGCGGGAGGTAGTCAGTGATAAAACTATTTTTTGACGTCGTCGTCATGATTTTCGGAAACACATTATTGCGTATAATTTTACTATTTAAAATTTGAATTTTACAGTTTATCTTTGCATAGTGTCTTAAATTCTTTCGTATTTATGGCGCAATAGTTGCCTAATAATATAAAAATGTGATAATCAATTTATTGTTTGATTCAACGTAGATAAAAGTGATAGTTTATGACAAATCATTTGATAAGAATTCGTTGTGTACGTAGTATTTACCATACAAATAACTTAATAGTACCAAACGTGTTTTTTAAATGGAAATAAAATATCATGTTCAGTTTGCAAAGTGGGTCTTAGTTTAAAATATGCCACAATAAATTCGGTATACTACGGCTTAAATCATTTATTACAATTGTTACGTAAGACAAGATAATAGATTAAGACGCTAAAATATATGTAGTTATAGATAAGTCACGTTCATAAATTGAGAAATTATTATTTGTAATTACTATTACAAAATTAATAAATACAATGATTTCTTGTTTTTATGACGCAAAAAGAAAAGAAACGAACACGATATCAATAACGACAAAATTTATACAAATTGTTACGTCGTTTAAAAGTACCTTTTTCCCAGAGCATTTGGTTGTAATATTCAACTCAACTTGTGTCGCATAATCAATTTATACCGATGCGTTTGAAGTGAAAAAGGAAGGAGTGATGACAGTACCCCAGTTGCAAATGATTTTTACAAATCGGTAAATATCAGGAGTGAACAGTGAGAGGTGAAATATATCGAATACAAAATCAATATGTCTTTAAATCTAAATAGTAACGATTTTAATTTTGAACATCCCAACAAATAAAAGTTTCGCAAGAAACAAAACAGCTTCATATGCTTTCTTGATAACATTATTCCATGTTACCTATTGTGCGTAATTACTAATGACAATCATTAGTTTTGTTTTAACTTCCTATTCCACTATGAATAATAGTGACCACGATTTATTTTTAAATTTGAAGAATTATTGAAGTTCAACGAAATTGTGATACATAGCTGGTTAGATTCGTCAAACATCGTCAGCGTCTAATAGAAACAATCAAAAGGAATAGTAACAATGATATTGTAAGTTGGTGCGACAAATAGTAGCAATTATTTTGCGTCTACAGTTAGTATATTGATGCAATCAGACGGCCTTCGTCGCGATCGACCGCAGAGCGCGCGACGTCTGGCGCCAGATGATCAAATAACAATTATTGTTAAGCCTACATCATCTATTTTTAGCATGGTCAGCTAGTTATAATGAGCTTTCTATTTGCGGCATCTTAGACCACCACAAGAAAAATTACTCCTGATTATTAGTCTCTTGAAGCTTCAGGATTTAGAGAAAGTGTTTAGTTTAAGAAGGATGATTTTAGTCCGTTAACTCAATTTCCTAGTCATTCTTTTCAGGTACAGTAGAAATTTACCTTACAACAGTAAACATTTATTGATGTGAAATGAGATACGGCCTATTTAAAATGAAATGGTTCATGTAATCATAATTATGTCGGTCAACACCACCACACCCACGTAACATTATATTTAGTCAGTCGCATGCTTGACTCACGTTTCAGTATGACAACCCCACGTTCCCTATTCACGATAACCTCATATGCCGATACAAATATTTAAATAATTTATTACTTGATAATAATTTAAATGAGAGCAGGCCAAAGCAGTTATCCTTCATTTAATTGACAGCAAAATCATCATTATATGAATTATTTTTCTCTTATCAATTATTATGACGACACAATATTTAAGTGTTTTGCTATGAGATCTCAATATTTGATTACCTGGAAAATTTTTCTCTTAGCAATAGAAGAGACAATTTAAGTGGTATTTACTTGGATCAATTTCGATTATTTTCTCATGAAGACCAGGTGTATCACCAATACCAATGTTTTTAAAGGGATCTACGGAAAAAGATTTTATGAATCTCTTGTTAAAGCCCTTTTGACCGTCCGGCCCTTTGAGCCGCACTTTCAAGTGTGGTTACTTCCTATCGTTAATAAACGATATGACTACTACCCATAGACCTACCAGACATGGTAGTAACAATTGCATATTGTCTTTTTTATCGTCCTTTAATGGACAAAAGAGATTTGGAGAAAAAAGAACATTTATCTTTGGGCCTCCAGAACTTAACTTATCACTTGTTGCCTCCGTGAAGTAGTATTTCATTGGTCGACCTGGCTCATCTGGTTTGTCTACCAGTGCATGAAGAGCCACAGGACTGCTTCATTGTCAGTACAAAAGTTTAATTAGAACCACTGTTTGAAGATAATGATCAAAATATTAACAAAAAGCTTCTAATGTGCGGTTGCTCCTCTGTCGGTATGTAGTAACGGGTTTTTGCAACTGTAAATTAAAGGTAGTTAGTTTGCTAGTACACCTTTATAAAAATTTTGCCGCCACCGTGCCATCGCAAGTTTAACGTCCTTTACATAGCCAAACACGTGCAATTTAAATAAACTGGTAGATGTATATAAAAATATCAAATCAATAAATGGGTACAACCACATGATTAGATTTATTTGTCTACATACTGATTGTTTAAGTTTGTCAATTATACCATTTTGTAAAATATTTACTTAAAGTAAACAGGCTGATGTATTACCGTAGGTATACTTTAAATACTGGATTGTATATTTTGACTATATTTTTACTAATATTCATAGCTTTTCGTTAAGTTTTGTTGTTGCTAAAGTTACTAAAGTAATATAAGAAAAATTAACTTACATGCTTTACTCTCCGAATTTGGCACATTTTCAATTTCTAGTCGTTTTTGAAGTACAGTATAAATTACACTATAAGAATTTATAACTCCAAACAATAGACCATTGGTCAAAAATGATCCCAAAACAATCAAATAGGCTCTAAAACCACCATCAGGCGGACCTTGATAGTCTTCAATCCGTTTCGTTGTCGTATCAGTGCCGATATTCAATACATTATTCTTGTTTATGCCTAATAAATCAGTGTCCTCTTTAGGTTCTGTCTTCATGTTTGTTGTATGATGTTGATAAATAAATGTTCATCAATTCAATCGATGCAGTGATTGTTACTACAGAACGCACGAGGTTAGTTTTGTGTGCAATATTAGTCGGTATTGCATTTTTGCTCAAAAAACAGATGCGCGACGTATTTAACACGTGGTTAATCTAAAATTTCATTAAAAAAACAATTGTTTAGCACTTCATAACACCCAAATTAAGCATTATGTTTTTCTCTATTTGTTTTCACCGTACGGTACCAAACACAACCTTCTAACACTGAAACATCTATCGCACTGCGTAGCTGTAGCGTATTGCGTCCGTCTCCGTCTGGTCTAGTCTGCGTTCTGCGTTACGTTAACCTACGTTAATAACTAGAAATAATTTAACCCACGTTTACGTTTTACTTTGAACAACTAAATGCGAAACGTGTTCTGTGTTGTGCCATGCTCTTGCTAGTGAACTGGTGAATGGCGAATACTATAAAAATACGATACGTTTACATTCATAACATTGAAAGTATAGCTAAAAATACACGGAGTAAATAATATCAACAAATCTATGTGAAAACGACGTAAAACGTAAAATTCATTATACGGTTCATATTACACCATATAAATCTTTGTCTATGTTCCTAAATTTTGCTAAGGTTCTAAACCATTATGTCAAGGGCAAAGTTTAGAGTAGGGGTCGACCGCTTTTTCTACCAAAAAGAGCTATACAATCTAGTATTCTAGTGCCAAAAACACTATGCACGTTTAACACGACGCCTAAGTCCGTTCATTCTATTGTCTCGTTCTATTCGGCAATTCAAAATGTTCACAAGGAAGTAAATAAGATAAGGCATAAAACAAAAGCTATAAATCAAATCAAATCTTTTATAATAATTGTATTTATTTCCAAAACACCATTGTATTACATAATTAGTTCGGTTTCCACAAATCAATTTAATTTATTCTTTTTTACTTCACTGACTAGAAGCTTAATTGAAGGCATTTCTTCTTTTAGTTTATCTTCAGTTTGTACTTTCTCATCATCTTCATTAGCTGTCAAATATTTGGAAACCAAATCTGAAATGTATCAAATAGTTAATTAACACTTTAACATACAGCAAACAAACTTGTCTGGTTAGAAAAATATCATTATCTAATTCTTTTGTATATTTAAAAAAATTGTAAAAAAGTATTACCATGGTATTGTTGTATTCTTTCAAAATCTTCGCCTTTGAGATGGGATTTTAAGAAAAGTATAATTAATGGTACTTGGCGACCAGATGCATGGAGCATATTCTGTGTTACTATTGTAAATATTGCCAACACGGACAAATGCAACACCAACGCTGGATCACTACAATTTTCTAGCTCTGCAATTAATTTTTCCCTATGATTTTGTACTAGAAGTCTGAAATAATTAAAAAATTAGACAGTTATCAACATATTAAACATTTAAATAGGCATGCAGAGAAGAACAGACATACTTATCTTTCTTTTTGTCCACTTTCTTTAATATCATGCCACATTCCGATAAACATACATCAACAGCTTGATAAAATAATTCCATGTTCTGATCTGTCAATGTGGCATTTAAAGCCTTTAATGGCTTCATATACTCGTCAGATAAATCATTAATAATTTTATTTCTTTGTTCAACAGTAAGAACATCGCCTTTGAAAGACAAGTTGCATTGATTCGCTGCATATTTACAAAATTCTGCTAAAGTATCCCCACCAAATGTTTTTAACAAGTATTTTATATACTGAGGTTGTTGATCAGAAGGTAACATTTTCAGACCCTTTTCATACAATTTAATGTCATTAACAAGAACATTAATTCTGTCTTGAGCTGATGAATGTGTTTGTTTTCTATTTTGGTTAGCATCTTGAAGCAATTTCTCAGCCATTTCCTTTGCTATTGCTAATGCTGTTTGGTTTAAAGATCTGCAAAATAATTAGTGTCATTAGTTGTAATTACTAATTAAACAAATTTAACGAGTAAGATCATTTTAACTTTGATTATATGATTACTGTCAAAAGAAGAGGGAATAGATTAGTTCTAAATGTGTATATCATTTTGTTATTACAAAAGAAAGCAATATCATACAAAAATAGAAAACTACGTACCCTTGTAAATATTCAGCAATTTGATTTGTTAAATCGTCAAGACCCTCATTTTCCAATGCTTCTTTAATAACTTCTTCAATATTTTCAATGGACACTATTTCAAGTTGAGTAGGAGCTTTTTTGTTGGCATTTGATGCTTCATCTGAGTCTGAATCATGCGTAACTTGTTTGGACCTTTGATGTTTCTTTACGGCTTTCGTTTTAGTTTCTCGACCCTGAGTGCCTCCGCCACCTTTCCCAGATGCAGCTTTTCTTCTCCGTTCTTCACGTCTTTCAGCTTTATGGTCAACATGCGTTTGGGATGACAAATCCGCTGTTTTAGCTAATTGTTTCTCTATATAAAACTGTTGATATTTTTGCGATTTCACAACATCTTCGGCCAACTTCTGTACCATAGGCATGCAAGAATTCTTCAAATTTTCTATGAAACTATTGCTGAAAACTGAACAGGTTTGAATTATTAATTATTGAACATTTAATTGATAAATATTCTTATTTTTCTCTGATATTTCATTAAATACATTAAATTCTTTTATTAAGAAGTTAAAAAAGTAAGAAAATGTGTGTATTTAACAAAAGCACTGAGTTTATATATTAAAATTGTAGTAGGAGAAAATTACCTGTATTATCAAAGAGAATAGTAGATTTAGCACTACTTTTAAGCAATGTCTCAATAATATTTTCAATATCCGAATCTGATAATACCGAAGGTAACAAAGACACAACATCTAAATAACTCTTTGATGCTACACATTCTTCCAAAGCTGTCTCCAATTGTTGTTTTATTTGAAGACCAATAACACAACTACCAAGAAATGTTAAATCTTCACTTGCTAAAATCCTTTTAACATAACCTTTTGGATCTGAAATGCCCAATCGTGTCAGGGCATCATATTCAAGATAATTATTTTGCTTGTAAAAACTCATTACCCATTCATTTTGTGATTTTGTGTAACAAGTTGGTACATAAAGTGCACCTGTTTGACGTCCTGTTAGTACACCTGGAGCATGTATTTCATCAAATAATGACAGAAATAATCTATCGGGCATGTTACAGTGACTGACTATCACATTTATTGGTGTAGGTTTTAATAATCCCATTAAAGCACCACGGATTTTAGCTTTTAATCTAGTTATATACTGTTCTGTGTAAAAGTTTCTTGCTTCGGATGGGTCCTGTCTTCCTATAATTATTTTACCCAAATATCGCTCCAATATATTATTTTGTAAAAATTCAGCAGGGAGATCATATTGCAATGTTAATTCACCTACAGAGATATGGCCTTGTAGTTGAAGTTTTTCATTGATTTCTTGAGCAATTTTTTCCAAAAAGTAATGAGCTATCAAATATCCTGACACCAATTGGACTTCTTTGCCTTTTATAATTTCACCAATATTAGCATTAATTTGACTTAAATCAACATTTAGGTCTTTAGCCAGATCAACAGTATTTATGCGTCCACCATGTACATAAAGTTCATCTTTGATTTCCTTTATAAGCTGTTGAGGTGTTAAATATTCTTTGCCATCTGTTGTGAAGATCACATCAATTAACTTAAGCTCTATTAGCTTTGTTACAATTTCAACACAATTTCGCTCCGACAACCTGAATCGAGACAGATATTTTCGTTTTATTTCATACAAATACAAAGGGGGAAAACTTGTACAGCTGAGAACAACTCATATAGATTTTGTAACAGCATTGGCAGAGAGAAGTATGCGTTCAAACACTTATATATATATTATAATTTAAGAAAAGTTACCTTTGAGATGTTGAACTTAATTGAGCCTTTTGGAAATCAGCTGCAAGCCGTTTAATTTCATCCCAATCAGTAGAAGGGGCCATATCAGAGACTGAAAATGTTTTATCAACACTATTCAAATAATATCTTCATCAGTTCTTTTTAAAAAGCTTATGGTGCTTACCTTTACTTAGCTCTTTTTAGGTCTAGTACAATCTTATTTAGAAAAAAATCGTATTGATATAAAAAAGAAAGTGTAAAGTTTCTTTCAAGAAATGTCAATGTCAAACCAATTCACACGTCTACATCTGTCACAACGACGAAACATCTGATACGTTTAAAAACTACAGATTAAACATTTTATGCACTTTTATATTCCGAAATTCAATCAAATTAAATTAAATCAGCTTACCTTTCTTAAAAAAATGTAAGTTCTTGGAGTAATAATATAATACGTGTATATTTAAAAAATTAAAACAAATACATTCCAAACTTTCGACATCTTTATTAGAAATATTTAAAGTATAGATGGATAAATAAAAATACTTTTAAACATGCATAATATAACAGAGTTATAACATCGAAACTGCATAACTAAGTTTACATACAGTTAATTATTGTTAATATTTCAAAACGAAATAAACAAATCTAAACCATTACACAAACATGAGTTTACAGTGAATCTGGTGAAAAAGCTTCAATAGTAAATTTTATCTCATTAACATGTTACAAAATAATTTAGCCTAACATTAGAATTCCAGTTGTGAGGACTGCTCTGTTCTCTTGAACACTTTAATCGACTTATTGGCTAGATGCTTTAGCGGCTTGACGCTTCTTTATATCCCAGTTATACACTCTGGCCATATTTACTTCTATAGTTGTCCACTGATCGCTGAAATCACAAACAAAAAACAAATTATAAAATTTATTAACCGTAACTTGTAATTTGTCTAGTTGAAAATAAAAATAACTTCTTTAGTCACTCTATTCCATGATGTAATCGGGATAATGTTCCAAAGATACACCAGATCCATTTAGCAATTAAATGAAACCATCCACCCATTTTCCAAACTTTTACATTTATAATACTACTAGTCAAACAGACTAGAATAGTGTATATATAAAAGTTATTCTATAGCTATTTTGGTCATATTGTGAGTGGTTCAAAATAGGTTCTGGTGGATTGAATTATATACACTCACCGTAAAAAGTCTAAATCATGTTCCACACACGCCAAGTTTTTTTTTGCAGTGGCCATATTTGTTGTCAACAAGTTTTCAGCATCTTCTAGAGAGTATTCTAACATAACATTAGCTCCTAGCCACAAGAAGACAGTCTCTGTTGGTTTTATATTTGCCTGAAAATTTAATTATCATAGTTTTTTTTGTACTTTTAATGTATCATAAGACTTACATAAATATATGCGTATATCACCATAGCATCTATAATATACAAATAAATGTAATATACCTTAAGAAAAACTTGATCACTCAAAAGAAACTGAGTTTCCATATCTTCTTTTTGAGCTTTCAACTTTTCTATCATTTCTAATGAACGGGCCAGATCAGGTAATTGTTGACGTAGACGTCTCCTCTTTGAAGCCAAAGTACTTTCCATAAATTTGTATTTTGCATGTTGCTCGTCAAGTCTTCTTAAAACTTTATCTACCCCACCAGAGTTTTCAGATTGGTTCATAAATTCATCAACATTATCCTAAAAGAAAAGTTTTTATCAATTCTCATTAAGTTTTATTTAATATTCACACATATACCGATATTACTTTATTAGTACGAATATTAAAACATTATTATTTTAAGCAAAAGCTATTAAATTAAAAACCAGGTGTACACTTTGTAACCTCTCAGTATTGTATTTTAACAAGAATGAGAAAATGTAAAACTAATGTTCACTATTCATACAAGAATTATATTAAACACGTATGAACTTACTACAAAAATAGCTTCCGGAATTCCTGAAAATGTTTTGGAAGAAGTAGGACCATCGCCTTCCATTGTAATCAGATTTCGTTCGTAATTTTGAAGTTAAAATAGACTTCTGCAATTTCCAAGGAGTTCCAGAGTTTTGACATCTAAATTTAGTATTGCAATGTACAAAAGCCAAAGAATAACGTGGAAAACCATACCAAAATCAGTACCAATTATTTCTGGTACGATATACGATAGACCGAGCACCTGCTGAGTTGAAGCAGTTGTTGAATTTGGTGTATATAAGAAATCCTTAAGTTTTACACTATTAAGTGGAGCGTTTCAATGGTTTTAATCATTTGATTCATTAGTTATTTGGGAACAGCCGAAAGCGAATATTAAATATTAAACCACTATTATTTTACGAAAATTGCTGAAGTATTGCAACATTGAAACTGTCAAAATCAAGGAAAAACAGGGCCGTGGTTTTGATAATTTCCAGAATCTTATTTATTAGGTGAGTATATACTTTTCTTGCATATATAGATATTTGATTTGCAATTTTCTTTTAAAATATCTTAAAATGTGCAATAAGTGATATAATGTAAAATACATCTTTTCAGGTGATCGATTATTGGAGGCTACGCCCTATCTTGTACTAACTGGACTGTTTATTTTCGCTTTCAACATAGGCCTATCAGACACCGCCGTAATGGATATGATGGTATCAACTTTGCAACAGCAGCGTGCTGTCACGGAACAGCTTAGACGGGAAGCTGCCATTAAACGTATTCCCGTTTCCGTGGCGGTGGCAGATATCGTCAGATACATTGACGATCATGAGAACGAGGACTGTTTACTTGTTGGATTTTCCAGTCAAAAAGTCAATCCCTTCCGTGAAAAAAGCTCTTGCACTGTACTCTAAGCTTACATATTACTTTTAAGAATTATTTGTGCTGTAGTAATCATGTTTGCTATCATACTATTTATGTAAAATTTCCTATTTATATGTACATCTTCAAATGTTTTAATTTTTCTGATACAGATTAAAACTTAATTATTTTTGTTTTGTTATAAAAGAAAAGCTTATAAACATTTACATGGATGTTATTGTTTTGCGTAAGATCATTTCCCTGTAATGTGTCACTAAATAAATAAGTTTACTTTATACTATTCTTTTATTTAAATAAAACACCATATTTGTTTTGAAAGTGTATTAGTGCATGGAAAAACTATCAATTCCAAACAACATTGTACATAATTGGTTTCTGTTAAACAGTTAAATTAAATATGTATAATAATGAAAATAACATTTTAGACAAACATTACAAACAAAAATATGATATACTAAAATTGGTATTGCCAGTACAGATAATAACCTTTAATCCATTTATAAATAAATATCAACACAAAAAAACAATACAAGACTGTTTTACTAACATAACTACAATTAGTAAGCAAATACTATTTTGTTTCCTTTAGCAAATGGCATGAGAATAGTTTCAATAAGGTAATGTACAATAAAAAACTAAACTGGTGTTACATTAACATACATGATATAATAAGTGTTATTTTGGTAGCAACTATAAGATTATTATACAACTCTACACATATACTAAAAATGTTACGTCACATTCATTTGTGATTGAATTTCTATATTAAGTGCTTTTGACAAATAAATGCAATTTCAGACCAATCTATCATAATAAACACTGCATAATAATGTAAAAGTTATATAATTAAAATATTTTATACCATACTAATAGTTTATTTTCAATTTTAATCTCATATATGAGTTTTCAGTTTTTGTAGCTACAATGTGCCGATTACATTTGAATAGGTGCAGATTCTTTAAATAAGCTTTACATTTTAAAGTTAAATTATATTAAAGTTATTTGCCGTTTGTGCTAAAAAAAATATTTAATATCACAAATGAATAATCCTAAAGCAAATATTTTTATATGATAACTATTTAAGGTAATTCTCAACATGCAATTCCTACAGTCCACTTATATCTCTAATCAATAAGGATATTAATTAATATTGGTTTGTGGCAGTGGAGAACATAAGTGAAACTTATTTTAATACTTGTAAAATGTTTGAGCAAATTTGGAATTAAATGAATTAATCTTACTCTAGGGGTAAAACTATATAAAAAAAATAAATTTACCAACTATCAGTCTTTTAAATTGATGTTGATTATCAACCTTGTAGCAATTTGTCTCTCAAAAGTTTACAAAAATAACAAACTGAATGCTAGAAAAAAACAAACAAGTTGGAGCATGATTAATAACTAGTAATCATATCTATTGTCCATATCATA
>DVQG01000285.1:0-16251 GCA_018231605.1 Papilio ambrax
CCACACTCATCAGACGAAACACGGAATTGCTTCCATTTCACGCCTGTCTTCTGTGAGGTCGTGGTATTACACCGGGCGTGCCGGCCCATTCGTGCCAGGATGTTAAAGCGGGCACTACCACTGTTAAGGATAAAAACCTTTGTGCTTACTTGGTTTCACAATTTTGGCGCTGACGGTTTTGGTAACGGTATTCAATTGTCGTGTACCTCAACGAATGCAAAGTTGGAACTAAACAAAAACAAAAGTTGTCTATTAACAATGGCCTGTCTGCACATCAGTGTCTTCCACAGATATTTAATATCCTACAACAAATAGCAACAAAGTTAACATTGTACAATGTTTATTTATAAAACAGAGAAATCCAACGCATCCAATCAATGAAAACGACGGAATTAAAATGCCGCGACTCGTTTAAGAATCTCGATGTTTTCTTACTAAAACATTCTACGTCTAAAATTGGACAGCGTGGAGTCCGAGCGAGGGGTCCGCGCTCGGACTCGCCTCACAACTTCTGAGGTCCAAAAATAGCTAACGAGTCTGGAGCTAACGGTGCGCGAGCTTAACCACGTACACATTTCTCCTTTCATCGACAATGCAATTTACTCTCTAATCCTTTCGAACAGAACTGATATTGCAGTGAACAAGGTGATGGCAAAAACTCGACTGGCCGGCAATTTGCAAAGTTGAAAAGCAATTCTTCAATAAACATTACTTAGTGTAATAGTCGTTAGTTATTGCTTGTAAGCTTTCTCAGTTCTATTTCTGGATGTTTTCAATCAATAAAGGAAGCAAGAAGTGTCCTTTTGTATTATACTTGGTATTAATTGCCATCAAAACGCATTGTTATTGTCATTGCGTGGTATAGACATGTTATGCGAAACGATGGGGACACAAACCAGAAAGTGTTAAGATTGAATGTGGATGGCTGCAAAGGTTGAGGAAGACCGAAGAAAGTACGGATGGATTGTGTGAAAGAGGAGATGCTTAAGAAAGGAGTGGATTTAGATATGACGGCTGATAAAGAGCAGCACATATTGTGCCGACCCTCCGTAAGGGATAAGGGCAAGTGGATGATGACATCTTAATACTTAATCTTGTTACATCGTAAGTCTAAAAGCAAGACATAGCAATCTCAATAGCGCGTACAATCCTTCGACTACATCTTCACTTATTCTAGGTTGGATTGTGGTCAAACTGGTTTATACATGATAAAAAAAACGGAGCAAAAACTATAGAATTTTTAAAATTTTTTTCTTATGTATTTATCGAATTAATCTTTTATCACACAATTTCCCGCCAACTACTGTAATAAAAGAAACTTATTGAATAAATTTCATTACGTGTTAACAAAGTTTACTTATGCTTTCTTGATATAGTGACCTTGAAAATGCTTACGTGTCTACGCTCGTAGCGTTAAAAGACCAAGTTATACAAGTGCTTCTTCAAAGTCACCGGGCCTTTATTCATTCTACTTAACCTAAGCTGCATACAGTTTAGCTAATAGAGGTCAATATAAATTATATAACATAACTCTTTGTGACTTAACATGAGTTACGTTATATCATAATGTAGCACATTCGAGAATTAACAAGTGTTTGTTAAAGAGAAAATGTTAACAAATGACTTAAAATTCTTGAAAATAAAAAACAAATGGCAATAGGAAGATAACAGAATTGACATGCTCGCAAAAACCCTTCTATTAGGCGGGCAAAATCTTAACTAAACTAAATAGTGAATAATCTTATATATAAAATATCTTAATGCTTAAAGTAAAACAAACCAAATAACGCTATTGCAATTTATATTGTATATAGACAGAATTATGGTACATTTTTGCCAACAGAAGACATAACAAGGCGTTCAAGAGGTACTGAGCTTAAAGAAAAACTTGACATAGTTTCAAAGTACAACTCGAGCTCTCTGTACCAAATAAATGATTATTTGGCAAAGGTGATGTGATAGATAGTGATATGATAGATAGTGATGTGATAGATAGTGATGTGATAGATAGATAGTAATAGTGTGATAGATTTAAAAGGAGACTTTATGGTAGTCCTTACATAGATTGTATAATTATAGGTACCTAATAATTTCTTATAGGTTTGTACTACGTATATTAATACATGTATGTTATAGTTATTTTTTGCCGATTCGGCAGTTTCAGGAATAAAAAGGTACCACATATAATTGGTAAAAACAAGTCATTTAAGTATCCGAATAACTAAGAAACACGCATTTCATGGATGTTATTGTAAAATTTTCTTCTATCGTATAATTATGACTTGAGCTGTCGGTATCACAGATGTCTCAGGGACGATATAAACTTCAAACAGGAATTCAGTCCGTGTACGTCAACCTTTATTTTCTTTCTTTTAAAAGTAGAACGTGTGGGTAGGTTGAAGGTTTTTAAAACCAACGTAAATGCTTACCTTGCCATTGAACTCCTGAACACTGTTAAGTGCATAAACATATTTCTCCTTGAACCACTCTTAATTGTATTTTCGTGTAAATTTTAAAATTAAATTAGTTACATTGAAAGATATTTTTTACATGTATCAATGTTCGTGTTGACTGTACTTATTTATTTAATTGTTAACATTAAGTTGTTTATCTCCGAGATAGAAATAGATAGAAAATTCTCGTGTTTAATCTATTACATAAGCAATTTATCAAAGCTTATTTGGGTTAGAAGAATTTACAAGACCTACTTATGCAAAGGCATTTATCGACCATAACGAAGATCTTGTTAAAATTTATTTCGACACATACATTTCACGTTGAGTTATGATCGACGCCCATTCAATGGTCGTGGGTAAAAGGTAACTCGTCAATGTACGCAACTTGTGACGTAAAGATCGTCACCGTTCGTGTGTCGGGGATGTGGGAACATCGCTGCGCGCAGCGGCGATCGATCGAATGCGCGCGCAACTCCGCCATCCTGGCTTCACTACAGAACTAAGCCATCATTCGAATGTTAAATCTGTAAGAAATGAGCGAAACTCGCGAAAAGTGACTGTCGAAAATTATTAGCATTTAAAGTGTTCGTGATCATTACTGATTTGGTGGGACATAAAATAAGGTCAGTTTCTTGATTAGATTTCAGTGACGAACTCTTACATTTATAATTCTCGGTTCATTTTCCTTAGCCTTCACATTTTCTTACCTACTTTTTCCGCGATACGGAAACGAGACGAACATAAAATGCTTAGAAAACAAATGAAGAACCTTTAGACTTGAATCAAAACTATTGATTTAATTAATTACTGAAAAAGAAATCTTTTATATAACTACCATCTCTGAAACTGGAGAAATTTTTACCTGAAAAAATATTGATTTTATTAAAATTGTATAGACCCTTTACAGTCTCGCTAGATTTAAGAATAGTGTTATTTGAATGATTTTAGTTTATTTCCGATAATAAAAGCCTACTTTGTGCTTTGTTTTCTTATGACGATACAAATGCCCTCAAAAAGAAAGTGTTCAGATTTATTGTCAAATATTACTAGTGTAAGGCTTTAACAATAAATCATTTTATTTTTTATCCTTTTAGTGTCTGTTGTGTGATAGAATAATCTTAAACTTGACAGTCATTAAATTTTGACATTTGGTTGCAGAGATGTCGCCATTACGGGGAGCGGTGCTGCGGTGGCGCCGCCAAGCGGACAACTTGACTTCAACAGTGAAACCTAGCGCGATGCCACCATCCAACGCCTCCTCAAGTAACCATTTTAAACTTATCTTGAAATCTTTCAATGCATACGAAATTAGGAACATGTTTTATTTTCACATCTTGAACAGTCTTTAAACGATTTTTTAATCGAAGAATTTTAACGAGTAAACGTTCACTTTGATCATACTTTACCATTTAAGCGCAAATAAGAACAACGAGAAGAATTCTAGATTTGATTTTTGTAAACGGATTAAATAAAAGTTGTTTGAAAGAGATCAATTTTCTGACAGCGTTACCGATAATTTCTTGTTTTGTGGTTGCTTTTATATGGTTAGTTCCAGGAAAGGGCGGATCCAGCTTTGTGCCAGGGGGGGTCACATAGTGGTGGTCAAGTCAAGAGCTTGACAAAAAATGTAAATATATTTTGTCAAGCTCTTGACCAACCAGCTGAGGGGGGCTCATGACCTCTATGACCCCCTGGATCCGCCGTTGCTTCCAGGTCGACTTAAATATTCATGTATGATTTTTTTAGAGGATTCACTCAAACATTTAATCTTCGTATAGTGCCATTTGTATTTCATGGCTCATAATTTATATATCGATTCGATTTTTTCTAATATAACAATGAACTTCTGACACGACAGTAGAACATATAAAGTCAAGGACATTATTTTTATCCGCGTTTCATAGGAAATATTCTAATGCGTGGGCGAGGCCCGATGTGTCCGACGTTGATTATGAATGTTTTACGAGTTTGTGAGTGACATATTTAAATGAGTCGGATAAAGGTTAGTTTTCTATGGTGCTGAAATATTTAAAAAAAAATGTCATATTACGTTTGTGCAGTTACAAGACAGTGTTTTTTTTTCATTGTAATCGGCTTCGGGTATATTATTATTTAAATGATTGAAAAATAATGGTTATTAAATTAAATTCAAAATTTTGTGGTTAAAAACATCATAACAGTTGATTTTCGTTAATTTTTACTTGAACATGTTAAACATTTAATAAATATTTTCTAACAGTTATAAGTAAAAAGTTTAACACAAAACTGTTAATATAACCTATAATGTTAACGCATTCTTACTAAATCAATCCGCATCAAAACTTCGGGTATGTATTTTATAAACAAATGCAGTCATCTTTAATAGCTATTTTTAAATTTAGAAAAATGAATTATTATCCTTTTTTAGATCTACCAATTTAATTATTTTGCTAATTTGTGTTTTGTAATGCAATTAATTATAAACATTGTATGCGAAACGTAATAAATCATCTTCAGAATTTTAACCCCTAAACATACATTACATCATGAAATGAAACTACAATTATTATTTAAATTCTTAGTATCATCATTTGTTTTCTTTATGTTTAGCATTCGCGCCGCCTGTAACCGGCACTGGGGCAGACACTATTGCCGCGGTATCCTCCACAACAGTCCCCCAGGAGTCAACAGCTGAGAAGGTCGCCGCGGAGGTCGCGCACAGACTTAACATGGAGACTTGGCAGCTGGTTGCTATCCTCGTTGGTAAGTTGGTTTATTTATTGTTGTTCAGAATTATATAAAAGATAAAACGTAATGTAAAATATCGCTTTAACAAATTTTATCATGCTCCAAATATCTAATTTACGGTAATTAGCAATTATAGCACAACTTCTTGAAAGTAAAGACAGAGTGAAAGTTTTTAATTTTCTCTCATCTTCAACGGCAATTCCTAAGTGCTACAAACATAAAAACATCAACAACCTATAGATTTTACAGAATTTAAGTAATTTAAACACTTGACATTTGCTTAAATCTCATAGGAAGAATCATAATAACACAACTGAATCGAATAAAAGAATATATATTTAAGTCCATACGTTAAAGTGCATTGCTAAACTTTTTAAAATTTAATGCAGTGGTTTTTATTAAATACACAAAACAAATTGTATGAAACAGGCATTGGCGTGGTGATCTTGAGCATATGCTTCTGCTGCATCCGGCGATGTTTCCGCAAGCGACGCTCGAAGGACGGCAAGAAGGGGATGAAGGGGGTTGACTTTAAGTCCGTCCAGCTTCTCGGCTCCGCGTACAAGGAGAAGGTAACGTGTGAACATTTAAAGAAGAAAAGCCACAAAACTCCAACTAACTTCAATTACTTGTAACATAAATTCCATAAATATCATTAATAACGTTCTTAAATTACACATTAACCCTTTAAAAAGAGGTTGGAAAAATACAAGGCAATTAGCACTTTGACCTTTCTTGGCCGGAGCAGCCGCGACCTTTACAAGGGAGGTTCAAATCAGTTGTAAAGTAAAAAACAATTTCTAATTTAATCCAATCTTAATATACAGTAACAACAATATGGAGGACTCAAGCTAAATAGCATTTTCATACAAATTTAGCAAAATTCTAAGGCAGCAATAATCAAATCATTTGAACGCATACAAAGACATCTATCAGTACATCTATCACTTTAATTCTTACATCTTGGCCTTTACTTCAAGTTGTTTGGATTCATTACATGTAAGTTATAAGCTATTCACATAAAGTTTGCCGCGGGACGTGCATGTAGGTTCAGCCGGACATGGAGGAGCTCACGGAGAACGCTGAGGAGCCTGATGATGGAGACTCCAAGAAGGAGGAACAGAAGTTAGGCAAGCTCCAGTACAAGGTAACTAGTTTTCTGCGCACAAGGACTGCGACACTGTATGTATTTTTTTATATTTATTGTTCATATAACAATTCATGTATATGTTTCATACATATTGTATCCTAAATTTTATTGACCGACTTCCCAAAAGACGGAGGTACCCAATTCGTCTGTATGTTTTTTTTGTTTCGTATACCATTTCGACTGTGAATACTGCGTTTATAAGATGATGAAGGTCAAATTCTAAGCGTCCCATACACTTCTTTTTACAATAAGACACGATAAGGTAGAAGTAAGTTTGGCGGTGAAGAGTATATTTAGGTTGTTTTCATCGTATCGCAATTATCTATTTTTTTACATTATTTTTCTTATGTTTTCCTGTACTGCAGAACTATCACATTAGTTTCATCGTGAGAGTGATTTTCATAAAGGTTTACATTGAAGTTTTGTCCCTCAGCTCGAGTACGACTTTAATAGTAACAGTCTATCGGTGACCGTGATACAAGCTGAGGAACTTCCTGCTTTGGACATGGGCGGCACTTCGGACCCTTACGTCAAGGTCTACCTGCTGCCCGACAAAAAGAAGAAGTTCGAAACAAAAGTGCATCGGAAAACTTTGAGTCCCGTATTCAATGAGACTTTCGTCTTCAAGGTACATCGTTTAATACCCTATTGTAATAGTTACTTTAAGGTTCGGGGGATTTTGAAAGGATGAATTACAATAAATTAAACTTGAAGAGAGGCTTAACACTAATTGAACACTTGTTATCATATCATTGTTATTTGAACATATGACATAATAAATGAGGATTTAATAATTAACCATTGTGGTAAGTGATTCAATGACGTTATTTTCAATTTGATATTTGTACAGAACGTACCATACGCGGACGCGATGAATAAAACTCTGGTGTTCGCCATTTTCGACTTCGATCGTTTCTCGAAGCACGACCAGATCGGTGAGGTAAAGGTGCCGCTGTGCCAGGTGGACTTGGCACAGACTATTGAAGAGTGGCGCGAGCTGCAGAGCGTCGAAGGCGAAGGTGGACAGGTGCGATATAAAAACAGTAGCAAAAAAAAGAACAAAAATAATATGAAAAAAAAAAAAATTTTTTTTTCAAAATGTAACTACAGTAAATTTCTTTTGTTTCTTTTTAATTGTATTTTTAAGGGTTATCTGCTTAATTTTAACTTGCTTTTCTTAAAATTTTTAGGATAATTATAATAAAGTTTTACTTTTCAGCGAAAGATGTTATCTTCGGAGTGGTAATTTAATCATTCGGGTTTAGTATATTTTAGGTTTACGATTTAATGAATAAATCAACTATCTACCAGCTAAAATACTACAGTAAAATTATAGTTTGTTCTAAATTAAGTATATAAATTAAAATATTTTAATAAAAACATTAAATGGAGCGATACATAACGTTACATCTTACAAGATGTACTAAATGAAATAAATTCTAAACTTAAATACATAAATAGTAAATGTTAACTACATACGAATGTGTTAACAATAGACACCCAGGTCACATCAACAATATATAGTATGTACACAAACTAATAAATAGGTACATAAGGTAGATATATAACATGGTCTCATGCACAGTATAGTAATAAGGCAACAAAGCAAAGAAATACATGTAAGCGCAAAATCGACTAAGAGACAGTTTTATCTTTTTTTTTTCTTAGCTTAAGCTAACTGACAAAACACACCCACTGATACAGCCATTCTTACGCCTTCCACAATTCACTATATCACATTGTATTTTATGCAGACATATACATTTATTTATACGATCGATGGATTTGTTTTGGCAGATCAGCATTATTTCCGATAATATACCATTCTTTCAAAGATTTTGGATCTTTAACTTTTCATTTACTAGAAAAAAAAATACACCGAAAAAAAATACAAAAATTGAAAGAATGGTCTACTTTTTTTTAAATTCTCTGCACTTTTCTCTTGAGGGCTCTTGACAAAACTGTTAAACCAGTATCATGTAATTCTTATACATTTTCTTTTTATTTCCAACCTGTCAAGATACCTCTGTCAAATGAGTCGTCATTTATTTTTCCGGGAAAAAAATTTATTTCGACGACAAAAATGTATTTACTTGGTTTTTTTCTCTTTTTCTCCATATTTTCTCTGCTCTGCTTGGCTGTGTTTGATTGTGTCCTGAACAATCTTGCATGCCGCTTCAAAAACGAAATGATCATTCACGTAAGTATTATTTTGAGACACATCAAGATGTAATATAAATGTATAACAAATACGTTTCGTTGATGTTATAAATACACAATAATTGGAACATGATTAGTAACATACCATACGTTATTTCATGAGTTGTATAAATGTTAGGTTAGGTGTATATTTCAACATTGGAATTGAAACCAGATAGTTCCAGGAATCTTTGGTCACCTTACCTTTTGTCACCCATCATACCATATTATTTTCTTTTATCTTTTATTTGTTCCATCCAACACTTTATTTAGTTTATATTGCGGCTGGGGAATGATGCATGCAGGTCGTTCACAATCCTTTTATACCTTGGACTGTCATTTGTTATCAAAAATTAATAAATCAATAATCATTCAGTTATCTTTTCAAATTATTCGAAAAACAAATGACATTTCATAAGTATTGTACGTGACAGTACCCTAGCACACGAATTGTTAACATTATGTTTTTGCACTCGATTTGGCTATAGCGTTTCATCTTACGCAAGTTATACCTTAAAAAGATGCTAACAAAATTATCTTTCCTTTATATTTGTCAAATAAGAAAATACTTTACAAAATACTTGTGCTATATTACAGCTTATGTAAACTGTAAAATAATTAAACGTTTCGCAATCATCCCGTTTACATAACTTAATACATTGTATATAATAACATAATGTATTCATATTAAATTTAAGCAAATTCCCAATCAATAAAAAATGCTTAACATACAATTTATATTATTCCAAGTATGTTGCAGATCGCCATCTGGTGGACAAAAGGAGAAACGTGCCAGACAATAGTAACATTTTTGTCTTATACATTTTATATTTACAAGAAAACATGATGAATTGTAGTTTTTTCATCTCTGCATAATAAAATTACAATAAAGATCTTTTTCTCAGCTATTGTTGAAAACAATCTCATTTCTTTGATGAATGAAAAGATAATTTTCAACTAAATAACCAAGTTATATCTATCATTTAACACCACCAGCTATTGCATTCACCCCGTAGCTTTGTTTATTTCCTAGTGTGATGTACCAACCTTTATAAGTGTATTGATGTGTAGTATAACGATCTCTCCTCTAAAGAGGTTAAACGAAACAGGTTCTCCTTTACAACTTTTACTTCGTCTTAAACTTATTGTACATTACTTTGTTACTTCTTTAGAGGATTATATACCTACCTGTAATATTTATATGTATGTATATGTGTACTTACATAGCTGCTATTAGATAATTGCGATCTGTTCCTAAAATGGTTGGTCTTATTGCGGAATAGAAAATATAGGTAAATATTTAATTTAAATGTACATTTAAGGTAAATAAGGTCGCTATTAATGTACAGAGTTGTAAGGATCGCTGCGAAGGTGAGCATATATCATTACCATTTGATGATTTGAGCTGGGTGTTAAAGTGCAAAGACATTGGCTTCATTTCGGCAACAGATCGTAATGTTATGACAGAGTATTACCAATACATTTTGTGTCAGCGGGAAACTGCTTTATAAAGATATGTTTTAGGTTTGATGTGAAGTTGATTTTTGTTCATCCTATAGTGTTTTGTTGGAAAGTTTATGTACCGTGTTTTATTTCATGTTTTTTTAGATGGATTGACGTCGATGTGCTAAAACGTTATATGTAACGCTATGAAAATGTTCGTCAAATGATACATTTTACGGTTGACTGACTAGTTGCAAACTCCATAACCCAAAAGGCTACCTAAACCCGACACTATCTTGGCTATGCCATCCCGAGCACGAACATCCGCACAGTTTTTCGATGAAACGACGACAATCGGCAATATTTACACAAAATCAAACATGACAAAACATTCACATGCGTTTCGAAAATCTGTGCCGATTAAGCAACCCATGACAACGCTTTTAGAAGACCCACACAAAGCTATTGTTGGTTTTGATTTGTGTTTTTAACAAATTATATGCCCTTATCCGCCCTAAGCCGCGATTTGATACCCAGTATATTTATATGTGTTACATTTAGCTTATCTGATCCGACTCTCAACGCTATGGATTCCTTACACAATATCCTAACTCTTTCTTCCAAATTATTCACTATCCAAATCCTACTGTACCAATATTTAATTTACACATACAAATGGATAGGTTTTATATTTGATTTCAATAAATAATACATCTTACAATCACAAATAGAATATTAAACAATTTCAATTTCAAACACAAATATTCAGTGCGGTTTAATTCAATTATTAGACAAATGAAGATCATACAAATAAAAGTGTACATTATTCAGAGGGTGTTTGTAATAGTAATGCACGCATCGGAATATGCTTTTCAGGACAACAAGTTGGGAGACATATGTTTCTCGTTGCGGTATGTACCGACCGCTGGAAAACTGACTGTTGTCATTTTGGAAGCCAAGAACTTGAAGAAGATGGACGTTGGTGGTCTATCAGGTAACCTCTTTCCTTTTAACCGTCTTAAATTAGCTGATACTCGCAACATCGTGACTACACTTTATAACACTTGATGTCTAATTTCAGGGATTTTAGGGTAACTTATCCTTATATTCAATTGTACATTTGATTAAAGCTTGACTTACATAATATGCATGAGTAGACAAATACACTTCATAACAATCATTATTTCGAACATAAACTAGCTTAGTAAACGTATAACTTAGTATATCGTTATTTTTTTTAATATTTGATTAACAAACTAACCACTAAAAATGTTTTAAATATATTGCTATTGATGAAATTTTGGCTTTGAGAATGCTATCTGAATAATAAACCTAACAAAGGCTACATATTTAAAGCTTACATATTTCCCTTACACTATGTTAGTAAATATCACAGCGCAAAGCACGCACTCAGAGCTTTCTAAATACATTTAACTCGTGTTTTATATTATAAACTAAATATGCACTTGAATATTAACTTATTTTCACATAAGATACATTACTACATACAACATATAAACATTTCACAAAACGAACATGATAAAATTTAGAAAAAATCATATACATACATACGTTTATTATAAATTCATATTTCCCAGTTGTATGGGTAGTCTAGTCTAGTGGGTTGACTTTAGTAAACAAATCATAATTTAAACTAGTCATGCTATAGGTTCAGTAGTAATATACAAGATCTCATTCCATCTGTATATACAACATTAATAATTATTGTATTATTATTGTCTAATATAGAAATATTTTTTTCATATCCGGACGCATCGACATGTGACAACAGATCCGTACGTAAAGATAGCACTAATGCAAAACGGCAAACGTCTCAAGAAGAAGAAAACAAGTATCAAGAAATGCACACTGAATCCCTATTACAACGAGTCATTTACTTTTGAAGTACCATTCGAACAAATACAGGTGCGAGCCGAGATTAAAAAAAATCAGTGTTACGTCGCATGGTACGGTGCGGTCTCGAATGTGGATAGCAGTTAATGCCTTACGTATATCTCATTCCGAATGAACGCCTAAATCATGGAATACCATACATGGCGGCCATTTAACTATTTCATGTCTATACAAGATGCAATATGGACGGCTTGATGAAATTCAGAGAATGTTTGTTGCGCAATTTTTGTTCTAACGTGTTTTAATTTTAGGCTTTTATTTGGAGGAAGGGATAACCGCTTTACTTGTCGTTTGCTTCCGTCATTCGAAGTTGCCTGTAACATGCGTATTGGTGTTGTGTACTAATTGTTGTGATACTGGACTTACCACCACTTACATCCAAACCCGCCTGTCCTTTGCCTTTGTCCTGTAAAACACTTCTGTGACACTCTAAATAACCCATATTTGCAGACATTGCATTTCTTTGCCATAATTCTGTTGATTCTCTGTAGATTTATAAAAATTATTTCAAATATTCCTGAACCATATTTATCCTTTTAATTTGTATAATTCAAAGCAACATTATTTATACTTGATTCATATTGAATGTTGACCTCCAGCCGTAAGTACGTTACAGATGGAGGTTTTTATTTATTTGTCGGTTTAAATATATTTGCTTTGCGTTATATGAAATCTGATAAAACTCCATACAAAGTGGTGTTCGACAATCTCCCCTCGTAACTGCATTATAATTTTGGTGACTTCAAATTGTAATTACTTATGGTTTGAGGAATCCAGTCCCTCTTTCTTCTTCTGTATTTCTTCTTCTATAATTTCATCTATTTACATTTAGTTTACTTTTAATCCTTAGTTTGTAGTTGCCATACCCATTTTTATTTTGAACCCTAAACACTAAAGCAGAGGTAAGAAACATGTCCAAAAGTAAGTACGTCCTTCTTTATGTGTATTAGATTTGTGATATATGTTTTATATGTGCTTATTGCATGAACTTGCGCATACAAAAGTATAAGTTCTTCTATAAATTCTACAAGATTCCGTCCAATTAGATTAGTATTGATTATTTTATTGTCATGTAAGTCCATACGGCGTCGGAATATTTTTTCATTTCTAGGATTCGTTATACTCTACTTCATTCCCGAAGATTTCATTATAATTTTTTTGAGCAGTATAAATTAACTTTCTTTATTTATTTTAATAGAACTATTAAATAGCAACATGCTTTAGTTCATAATTTTCACAATATCTTAACCACCAGATGCTTATTTAATTTGTTTAATTACATTTCATATTCATATACTTAACATTAAACCTTTAAAAGCACACCACCGAAAATAATATGATTTTGTATAGTTGAAATCCTTATGGCAGTTAAAATTCATACTTAGGCTTCGAACTCCCGTAGTAACTAGCAATTAGCTAGCCAGCTTCACTCACCTAACGCTAAAGATATGATAACATTTCTAAAATGTCACAGAAAGTGAATCTAGTGGTAACGGTGGTCGACTACGATCGCATCGGTACTTCGGAGCCTATCGGCAAGGTGGTGCTGGGCTACAACGCGTCAGGCACGGAGCTGCGTCACTGGTCAGACATGCTGGCTAGCCCGCGGCGACCTATCGCCCAGTGGCACACCCTCAAGGACCCTGATGATGGCGAGAAGAAGGATTAAGAGCACCAAGGTCGGTTAAACAAGACTTAAAATACGGTAATACTTTCGAGGTTCATACTCATTCAATTTTCAATTTTGAGGGTCGAATTTCGAATTTTAATGTTTGAATAGGTACTATTATAGTATTTATGTCTAGAGGTGAAATAGCTATGATGATGGCAAACCTTTGTTAGGAGATAGCACCAGAAAAAGGAAAGATATCTCTTGCACTAATTTTTTTGCAATATACAGACAATTGCTTAACTTGTATATGCCTGAAAGATGACCCGGAGGTTTAAAATTTCCAAAGTTAAATGTACATTTTCTGTTATTTCAGACCCACGGAGCAGTATCACTTCACGGATGAACGAATTCGGAGATCGGAGTATAAACGCCTTATCATTTATCAACCCATTGATTGTACCAATTTTGTTAACTCTTCTAAAGTATTTTCAAAGGTTTGACGTAGATAGTAGGCTTCGAATATTTAACAAAGCGAGTTATTTGTTACCGCTTAATCTGACAGATAAATATAACCTATATTTAACTAACATCTTGTATCTAAATAAAAAAAAATATCTATTTTCCTGATATCTTGTTAAAAATGTTTGCCCAACAATGAAAGATTTCAAATAACGTACCATTTAAACCCCTTAGGAGATTTCCTGTTATTTATATTTTCTTTTTACTTATTATTGCCATTTATTTACATATATACATAAATTGGAAACAGAATAATATATCGTTCAAATTATAAAGATCAGTATTGTTTCTTAAACTATAAATATAAAACTTCTTTCCAGTTAATGTATAAATTGTTTAAATAAAACATTGCTTTAATTTGTAATATCTAGATGTGGCAATATTGTAATTAACTCAATTTGGAACTTGTTCCTTGCTAAATGTTTAAAAAAGTATATATCTGGTTTAACCTTCATAACGTGAGTTTACATAATCCTCACGAAAAGCGTTTTAATCATAAAAAAAACCTGTGACAAATCGCTATGTAAATAAGTTAATCCTGTTAAATTTATTACATTCTATTTTACTATAAGTGTTATAGTATTGATACCTTTTAGTATAAATGCATCGTTCCTCCAAAGAAGAGAAGGTTTGTGTAGTCAGCATATATAATGTAGATTGGTGTTAGCACTTGTTCAATTTGAGTCCTATGTGGTTTGCTCTAATATTTTCTTTGGAGGAACTGTAGGCCTACTGTGTACCTAGTTCCCCTTTCTGAACATGACATTATTATAAAGATTCTCAATAAATATTTATTCGCCAGTAATTTAAATATCAAATTAATTATTGATTCAAGGAATCATTTATTTGACAGAATATTAATGTACTCTCATATAAGAATAACATCGAAGCTAGTCCAATTTATATGACTAGACATCGTGTTATTTAAATAAATTGTATGATACACTAATTTGTTGTTTTAATAGCCAGTAATAGTTCTGACATGATAATAATATATAGACTTCCAATAGTCTTATAACATTGGTACTTAGTCAAAATATAAGTACCAAATCATGTTTTTTTATAGATTAATTCAATCAACAATAAATATCTTATTAAAAATAATATATAAAGGATGTTTAATTTTTTTTTAATAAATTGGTGTGAATAAAATATGTAGAAATTAAAAGCATTAGCTATTGCTTGTATGTTGTTGATCTGAAGCCTATATTACTGTGTATATAATGTAATCACATGTTATATTAAACAAACACAACACATAGAGGTAGGTATGTTGGACTATGAAAGAGTACATAGGATTGCACCATCACATGCATGTAGGCGGTTCAAGTATATAAAGTTATGTATAAAATTAACTTGTAGTTTGTATATTTATTACAATGTTATCTAATTCAATGTATATAAATCTATTTCTATGATATGGACTTGTGGTAAACGTCATTGAATTAGAAAACATTATAGAATCTTTAAACTCGAAACGTCCCTCTAAAACGTTGGAGTTTCTGTAGCATTGACAATATAGACATTCAAAACGCTATTTACATTATAAATAATATAAATTTCTTATTATTAAGATAAAGTGAATGTGAAATCATTATATTGTTGAAATCTTTAATCTATAACCTTCCTATTCAAACCTTGTTATATTAGTGTTTGAAAATGGCTCAACAAGTTTCATTCCTGTGTAATGTATGTGAAAAGAAATTAGTTAAATAATCCAATTTGAAAATTTATATTTAAAGTCTAAATCGAGTTTTGATCATAATTTCTACTAAATATTGAAGAAATAATAATATACTTGGTGATTATTCAAAATCATTCTATTACATAGCAAGTTATGTGCATATAAAATATATTGTAATACAAACAATACTCATTAACATTTAGGTAACTTTATAGTGGAAAAATAAATGCCAGCACTCGCTTGATATTTCAATATTAAACATTGTACATTCCTAAGTATTTATTGCAAAAAATCGTGCAGTTTTCATAAAATTTGGTTGTATTTGTTAATTATCAAATGTATATAACATATATGTATATTAGTGCAAATTTCATATCACTTGCCTCATAAAAAGTTCTGATTAGTGTTATTACAGATTTTATTTAGAAAGACATTAACTGTTATAATTTTAATTAGTCTAAAACAATATATTATGTAACAAAAAATGTCTATAATACATAATGACATAGATATGTAGTTTTATTTTTTTTTTAATTTTTATCATCTG
>DVQG01000286.1:0-16249 GCA_018231605.1 Papilio ambrax
CAAATGTAAACAATAAAATAAAATTTTCATAATTTCATGCGGATGAAGTCGCAGGGGAACAGCTAGTTAAAAATGTATCAGTCATTGATAAATCCAATTTCTTAAATCAAAGCTTAATTTTTCCATACCGCATAAAAAATTTAATATAAACCTATGCAGTTTTCCAAGTCTTTTGTTTTTTTCAAGGCGTTGTATGACTTTCTCAGCTATATGCACATTTGAAGTAAAACAAAGTGCTGTGCTTCACTCGCCCATTAAGACCAGACTGTGCACAGACAGACGCCGTTTTTAGTTTTAAACACTGCATGTGAACACATTAGTCGCGCGTGTATCCCTAACACTGGCTCTTTATTTACACTAGTTCGGGGATGGCAAACCATTGGCACGAGTGACATAAATAGCACACGACAAAATTTTGGGCACGTCGATGATTATAAAAACACAACGAATGTATGAAGTAGTTATATGAAAAGCAAACGGGATATTATTACCATGCACTGTGGAATTTACGTATTAATCAGTCAAAATTATTTGATGACACGTCGAAGACCGTATTAAACATTTCTTCAGGCACTTTGATACATAAAGGTTCGCCACCCCTGCCCTAGTTGTTTTCTTATAGTATTTTAATGTCACGTATATGAAAAACACATTTTATTCCTTCTTTTGTTTTATTTTTTAGTTGTACTTTTAAAGTCAAAAACATTGTTAGATTCCAAAAAACCAAAATCGCAATAGCTAAATCAGAGGTCGCAAGAAAAAAAAATAATCAGATCAAAAGTTAAGTTCAGCATTTAAAGTTTTAACCCATAAATTATTATAATAACATGTTACATTATCTTGAACTGCTCACAAGCCAACTTGAAGTTAATTTGTAGAATCCACAATGGGCACATTAAACGTGACTAAGTAACACATTCATACTACTAATTAAGTTAGCTTAGATTTACCGCCGGCTCCCGAACGAGGGATGATTGTAATTGACTTTACACAATCATGTATTTAACGGTTTTAGTTAATCTTATTTTAAGAAATCGCTGCCCGTAAAAACATCTAGCTGAGTTAACGAGTTAAAGAAGAAGAGTGAAGTTCAAGAAGTGAGCATATCTAAACGTATTTTATGTTCCTAGTACTGTGAATCAAACTATTGTAATAAAATACAAATGAAAACACAAAGTCTAGTGTGGACTTAGAGTGTAGTGAAAACAAGGACAGTAATAGTAGGGGTCGCAGTATCAGGAAAAAAGTAGACCGATAAGGCTTCTTGTAACATTTTTTAATTCTTTTCTTACACTACTTCATCATTTCAGTCAGCCCGTGAACATAGCGCATACAACTGTGTCGAAATATCGGGAGCTAAAAGAACCCAATCGTGGTAAGAAACCAGTATCTTACGAACATTACAAGTGAAAACAAACTTCCTTCTACATAATCAATGTAAAAGTCGAAGCCCAATCAATACTGATAGAGATAAACGGCGGTACTTAGCCTAAAAGCTGCGTATGTGATAAATAGTGGAAAACCATTCACTTCACACCGAGCTTTCGACATGTTAAGTAATTTACGAAGGTTTTACCGCCTCCAAATAAAATGTACGAACGGGAAAATATGTTAACAAAGATAATATACTAATTGTAAATTGCCTAACAAGATGTTCTAATCCTTTAAACTTCTTAACCTTTTGTAGTAACAAGTTTAAACCTTTATTATCTGCAAGAATTTTATCGCAACCAATATTACGTTATTACAAAATAATCAGTAGGTTAAATGTCGTGAGAATATCAGAAACATTTATCATGAGTTGTAACTAAAAGTTTCCCGTTCAATCGTACACGAACAGACAAAACCCATTAGGCAGGCGATAATGCAAGTTCATCACGGCCCAGGTATTGTTTAGTGTTGCCAGTGAACAAAGCTGTGGGGTTGCGTCTCATCCACGCCATCTATTGTTAAGGAAGCATGTAGAATATTAAAACTCCCCATTGTTTACCTCGTGCCATGCAGATCGAACCTTTGTTTCCAGTTAACGCTCGATCTTTTCATTTGTTTCGTATTAATTCTTATTCAACATTAAATGCAATAGAGAACAATTCTCTCAATCAGTATTGATATTTACATAGAATACTTTTCTATGAATACTACTGTTGCCTTTCATGAAACCAATTTACGTTCGCATTTTTAGTTTAAAGGTTTTTGTTTGTAATAAATTACATGTTTTTTACAATAAAACGAATATACATTCATTCTCTTTTTAACTTTTTTAATAAACATTGCTGCATTTAATCTTCGTAAAATTTTAAACTTTGAAAATATTCTACGATTCATCGCGAACTGGGAAAAAGTAAAAGAAAGATGCCCTATCATGTAATTTCCTACGAACTAACTTATAAACCGCGGTCTCCCCGCCCCAGGCTCGTGTAAAAGTTTAAATTGCTTGCTTCTTTTTTCACTATCTCGCTATTGCACTCACTTCGTCCCATTTAAAAGTTTCCCGTTTTATATTTCAAAGCCGATATAGCGGAGGCCCGAATGTAAGTCTTTCTTATACTTGTATATTGATAACTTTTATGTATTACAATTATCTGACAAACCAGTTAGATTGAATTGGAAGGAGCGTTATAATCTTTGATCAAAGTAGGGCTGGCTCTTGCATTACCAGCGCACTGAGAAAAATAGGGCTCCTAAAACGTGTAACATAAACATACACGTAAAAAGGCGTTTGTGGCGCCCTTAATTGTCTAGTACCATGGGCGTTCGCCCTACCTCGCCTAGCACTGGTAGTACTCGTAAATTTAAGTACATGTGTACTTACACACACAATCACTTTGAACGTAAATTTTTTACCGTAGCCCAAATGAAATTCATATTCGAAAGTTACCGAAAACAATGATAAGTTGCCGCAATTTGTTCGATGCGTTCGCTAAATGGACGCCGAGGGCCTCGGGCGTAACGTATTTTGTGGGAGAATATAAAATTTGAAATAAGAGCCATAAGTTAACCCTACACGCCCCGTCCGAGTGACGTACTGCACACGTTTGAGACCGTTAAAATATTACCCTCTCATGCGAAACTTGATATACGACTATGTTTTGCAATTTTGACAGCCCAGTGATCAAAGGTAACGATGTATATTTTTTTCTCGAATTGAATTAAAAGTTTTGATATTTTTAACGCTTTTACCAAAACAAAATTAGGAAACTGCCAAATGTTTTATTGCCAGTTTCATCTCTGTTTATCAGGCAGCCAATACAATTATATATCCATTTAAATACTTACTTTTTATTAAGTAAAATTTAACTTTTATTAAAAGCATACGGTAATTTTTCAACTCCAATGTTTTAACTTTGTCATATTAACGATGACTGTTGGTTATTCACTTTGACCGTAGTCTGGAATTTTTGGCAAACTTTTGGCGGTTACGCTCGGTGCGTACGGCAGGACCGCAATTTGCGCGCCCACCTTGGCCATCAGAGCTCGTTGCTATAGCAACGCCCTTGCGGTACGCACCCGACGCGCAACCGACTTCAAATTTCCCTAAAGCCCGACCGTTTTTAATCCCTATTAAACAATAAAATAACTCAATATGTACCCGTATTTTGGAACCGACGGCGAAGTTATGTGCCTTTTAAAATATTTTTCGTGTTATTCAGATTTAACTTGCTTTAGAAATTTTTTATGATTTTTTAACATCAACTAGAAAAACTCGGAAGGTTTTTCGAGTCCAGAAACTGTTGTTTGATTTTAGGTAAATCTCTTTTTTTAATAGTTAGACAAAATTATACTTAAAAAAATATCGAAAATGATGTAAATTGTGATCCATTAAAAAAAGTACAATTAAATATGTCTATTAAATATGCTAATTACGAAATCGATTTTTTTTCTTTCACGTTATGCCAATTAAAATAGTGGCAAACCGCGAAGGCTATTAACCTTCAAACAGCCTAGCCTCTATCACCAGGAGACCGGGGCTTTGGAGTGGTGCGAGGTACAAGGGTCGGTAATTGCTCGTTAAAGTTCATGGAGCGTGGAGCCGCGGTAACGAGGGGCCTGAAGAGGGGGGGACATACTCTAGTAAGACCCCTATCGCGAAATTACGATAATACCCGCGAAGCGAATTAACAAATTAGGGACAGTAGAGATATTGGTCCTAAGAAGTTCATCGAAGAATTGTTAATTGAATGTGAAGACAGAGTTATGTGACGTTTGATCTACTAAAATTCAATCGATGGCCACCTCGAGTGCAATAGAAGTACCTACATATTTGTTACAGTTTGTAGCCTAAACACGGATCACCATGTAATTTGGCATAGATTTAGAGGAGAGCCTGGAAGAACATATAGGATACTTACTTTTGTGGGAGTTGCGGGCGAAAGCTAGTACTTACATGAAACTAACAAACTACGTAGTTGTAGAGATATAAATAACCTAAAACGTTGAAAATATTTATCAAATTCTATTATAGTCATTTTAATAGAAAATCAAAGATAAGTACCATATATCGCTCAGCAATTATCTTGTCTCTTTATGAATGTTAGTTTACTTTGTAAATAGAAATACATTTACATTGATGATCTTTTAAACATAAGGTTGTGGTCAAATACACATGCCCGTCATCCCGTGGGCATCGTAAAAGTCCACCAAGAGAACAAGGGATAATCCTTTTGTACAAAATTGTACGGTAACTGACCCTTTCACCCGCTTTATAAATATGGTAATTATTTCGGGTTAATTTATGGAACTAGATTCAACATCAATTCGGTTAAAATGTTGCCAAAGTAGATCACGGAATCATTAAATTTATTATAACAACAAATTTCGCAACTACTAAACTACTTACTACTTTTTTAATTCCACGAGTTCGGAGTCGTGGGCAAAAGCTATTAATTAATAAACTTGGCCCTTCTCTTTTTATTTTAAATCATTGACACCAATTTAATTGTCAAAAACTAAAGTACGTAAGCTTTAATAAACCCAAATAGCAACAGTGAAATTCTCTACTGTTTATTTTTCTTTAGTCAACACATAAGATAATCTTAATGAAAGAGCCATTGAAACTACTTGACTTTCAACCGCACTTTCAATCGAGGGCAGCCCATCATATAAAATCAATACGTACTAAAGATATTCATATTAATTTAACAGTAAAAAAATGATGTCAGAAAGTACTATAAATATGTCACATCTACATTTGTGATGATAATTCCATTTCATTTGAATTCTAATTTTTAAAATTCAATTTATGGATGCGGGTGCTAATCCTTATTTATGGAAATGTATTAATTTATCAAGGCAATAGTCTAATAGGATAAGACATGAAAAATTAAAATAGACCTACGATATTGAACAAAAGATTGATGTAGAGATGATCGAAATAATCGCAATTTTGCGAGGGTATTATCCGTAATCGGCTTAAAGCCTGTTGTTCTGTTCAACGCGAGGGCAATGCGTCATCTGAATTGGTATTGAAACGTCAGCTCCATTACCGCTCTCGACACGATTCGATGAAATCCGAGATCGGAATTGAATTGATATCATCCATTGTTGTTAAGCTTGCGTTTTACATAAAAAAAAAGGGGTACTTTAATCTCCCTTTTGCGTTTTACTAACAATTTACTCTGTTTAGAAAATTAAAAATAAGTCTTAGTATATGAGAGAAGCTGTCATTGAATGCTTGTCATTACAGGCAAAGTTATTTCAAAATAGAATTTAAAACAAAATCAAAGTTTGAATTATGAATAAAAAAAAAAAAAGTGAGTAGCCTACGACTTCTTCCAAACTATCCTCTACATCTATGCCAAATTTCATCGAAATCTGTTCAGCCATTTAGGCTACAAACTCTAACAAACATCCATCCATCCATCCATCCATCCATCTAACCATCCATCTAAACTTTCGCATTTACAATTTTAGTAGGATATGATTGTTTCATTGGGTGTGTTGCTTCGTGCGTCCAGAACGGTTAAATGGATCTTGATGAAATTTGGCACAAAAACAAATCATAGTGGGAGAACACATAGAGGTATCAAGATTTCTTTAAAATTCCGCGCAGAAGACGTAGGCATAATTTTTTTTATAATTTAAACAAAACGTTAATAAATTTCTAAAATTTTAACATTGTTTATTATAAGATTTAAGATGGTATTTTATACTCCTTTACTTTGTGTTAATGTAGTAATTTAGTTGTGTTACTCGAAGCGATTTATCAATCGGCTAGTGTCGAACGCTACCGGCTTAAGTCAAAGGGAGGCAGCGGTGAGCTATTCAAATAATTAGGGCCGATACCGCCACCGGCTCCTCTGGAATTGAACCGCATAAAAATTGTCGAGGGAACGGTCGCTACAAAAAGTGTACCAACGTGATATATCGAGCCAGTAAGCGACTAACATTTACTCGTTTGACGACTCACATCCCTTGGTTCGAATGTTAAGTTATGATTCGATATGGGTCATATCTTAGCATCAGAGCTTTATTATTTCAATCATCGAAAATATTGAGAGCCACGCATACCTGAAATTAATCAATTGTTTAGTTTCGCTTTGATTCCTATGAGATTTTTAGTTGTGCGACTAAACACTTGAATGGGCTGCAAAACAATTGACAATCGCACAACTATTTTGCGATAGTTTAGTTAAAGGTGTGAGTCCTCTCAAACATTTACTAGTTCTATGTTTAGTCGAAATTAAAAAAAATGTTTAATGTGACTTATTCACTACTTTACATTATACACTTTTTTGCAATTATTTTTAACATTTTATAAGCGTTTATAAATATTAATTTAGTACTAATGCCATAGTAAACATTTTGATAGTTTACTATTAAGTTTGATTTTTTTTTCTTATTTGCCTTCGAGAATATAATAATTTAAAGTAATAACATGTTAGAGAAAGAAATAACTAACAATATTCCATAATGCAACACTTCGACTGCTGGCACAAAAGTTGAATTATTGAAGATTTGTGTAACCGAGTTCGTTCACCTAGCCAGGTGTTGAGTGACAGTCAATATTGTTACTTATCAATAAACGGAAGAAATTACGTATCTATAGGCGATAAGAGTGGTATTGTGCCGTAACTGACCTCTCATAATCCGCCCCATATTAAATTTAATTTTAATAACACAATCGACTCGATTTTATCAACTCTATACAGCTGTCAAAAGTATTGACCGTAATGATATCGAAAGTGATAATCCTAAAAGGAATTGAAATGCTGTAAAGTACAAAGAATTTAACCGGTCAATCTATTTCTTCGGACATCGGAATTTCA
This sequence comes from Papilio ambrax, assembly GCA_018231605.1. Classification (NCBI taxonomy): domain Eukaryota; kingdom Metazoa; phylum Arthropoda; class Insecta; order Lepidoptera; family Papilionidae; genus Papilio; species Papilio ambrax. The sequence continues at coordinate 7,266 of DVQG01000286.1, forward strand.
ATCACATTTCGTCTTAAAGTAAAAGAATTTTTTGTTTTATTTCTTTGATTTTTTAGAAAGAAGTCACTTTTTACAAAAAGTCACGTTACAAATAATTTACGTGTTTTGATTACTACAATCAGTTTTTTAATGGCTCATTGTCACTGGTTACTTGAATAGTTTCGTAATTCAATTCAATTAATTCTCTAATTACACTATACTAAGGGTCTTTTTAGTGACCACTTAATCATTCTGAGTACGGCTGTAAGAGTTGTGATATATTCATGTAGTTTTATGTAACGTGTCAATCACTCTTGTACCAGGAAAGAAACATGTTCAGAACTAACACTAATGAAGGAACAATCAAAAAACGGCTCTACCACGGTGGTCTACTGTCACTAGTTAGATAGTCCGTCATTATCCAGACAGCAAAGAACTCTGCATATAATAAAAGTTAAATTTAACGTACGTAGTACATTCATGTGAACAATATGTGTTTTCGTAGCTAATATTTTTTTAATTCTGTCGGTCTGTATGGACGTATTCGTTTTTAATGTTCGTAACAACTGCACTGAATTTGACAGGACTTTGACGGGAAGGTGATGCATACGTTTTTAACATAAGCTACTTTATTTTTTTGCACTGACGAAATTTCGGGCGACAACTGGTCTTAGAATAAATTTAACTAACAATGTTAATATCTAAATTCTATACAACAACTGCACGTTACTTTGTTGGTGCTAAATCCAGTATGTAATACAAAAGATGAACATGATTTAATCTGACTCGATTACAATGTTATAACCGTAACGGAAAATAATTTGGAAATCAAATTTGCGTGAAGTAATCGTGTCATACACGCTTGTGGCTAATAACCAACAATTGATACACCAGAGTGGGTAATTCATGCTACCCCAGTCATTATTCCGACGTGAAATTTGCTAATAGCATCTCAGTTTACCGAAAGCATTGAAACTGAATCTGTACTTAAGAGAATATTAAACGCTAACGTGTTGGTAGGCGATCATTACCAACAGCACCGCCCTCAAGTCTGGCATTTTGCGAAATAATCATAACGGCGAATATAAAGAGTAATCGATACTGCAGACTTTTCCGCAATCATGCAACCATATGATACTAAGAAACACAATCCATTCTCTATACTAACATAAAAAAGGGTAAATACACACTTCTTTGCTATGAAGGATATCAGCAATAACACCATATTTTGGAATATTTTTTTTAACAAAAACTCACTACAGTCATATACATATACTACACAGGCTACATATACTTACTACTTACTATACAGGCTACATATACTTTCACGCCATTTAATTTAGGGGTAAATAAATTTGAAAAAATCAGATGCGGGAAAGGGACAAAAACCACAAGCCAATAGCATCAAAGAAACAGAATTGCCATGGTAACCGTAAATATTAGCCAATGACAAACGCGCTGTCAATTTGAATTAGAACATTTTCAATCGTAAGTTTTACAAATGTAAACAATAAAACAAAGATTTTTACACAATCATGCTTATTAAGCCACGGGAACAGCTAGTATATAAGTAAAGATAAAAAAAACCTTGTTATAAAAATATAAACGCAATCATGTTAGCGTTTTACAACCATGAAAGTATGAGACCCTGATAATCTCTTAATGAATCGATTAATTGAACGCCAATGTTAATCATCTACGCTCAGATCCGACGTAATAAAAGTATATTTCTAAACCAATCTATAAGTTTTAATTTCTGAAAGGTAGCGTCTTACCTTAAATATTTTTATTTTATCTATAAACGACTTCTGAGGATCTGTAATGTGAAGTTTTTGATAGCAATATATTAAATTTCGTGTTTTTCTTTCCTTTATTGCCTCTTACTTTCAAACCGAAGATACTTGGCTAATGAGATAATCTTGTCTTTAAAGGTGGTGAATTTAAAAAGGTTGAGTAGGGCTTTAAATTTTTCCACTGGTCGTTATAAAAATTAATAGTTATCCTTATTTATGTGCTCTTATTCTATTTTTATTGATTGTTAAAATAACTACAGGATGTAATTTTATGAAGACAAAAAACAATAAAATCACATTTTGGCGTTTCAAAGAGCAATGGCATTGGGAATTTCCAACCGCAAATTTCGTATTTGCATTATATTTAATTCCTAAAATAGTCACGTTTATCTATTTCTAAGTAACAGATCATCTTGGCATTATTGTGACCACATCAATTTTCTTACCAATTTTCTGTTCCACTGCTTGGAATAAGGTAAGGCACGAGTCAAACTTACTGAACCGAAACATTTTTTTTCCGTTCATTCCCATTTGCAGGATCGCCGTGAATATCAAATCTAAGAACGAAATTTAAAATTTCATAAAGTGACTTAATCAACTCCTAAACTGTATGTTGCCAGGAATAGACAACTGAATTTAAGTCATAATTATTTGCTGCCTAAAGTGCATTTTACAGATCGAATTAAAAATTTGCTTCACTTACGATGAGCACATAAACTAGAAAGTATTGAGATATAAAAAGGGTGGCTACAAAAGTAGAAGAAAACCTAAGAAAGTATGGATGAATCGTGTGGAGGAGCGTTAGAAGGAAGTAAGTTCAGATATGGCGGCTGATAGAAACGTATAGAAGAGCAGCACATGCTGTGACCTGCGTTGGGACAGGCCAAATCGATGACGATACTTCACAAGATAGTTTTGAATCATTATTCTATCTATTTTTTTTAAATATATATCGTTTTTATATTGTAGTTGTTTTACAGCCAAAAATAACAATGGAGGTAGACCACCGGCGTTAGATTACGTGTAATTCTAAATAAGATAGTACGGTGATTAGTAGTTGGCAACAAAGTGGATGCGTTGTTCCTGTGTTGATGTGCCGAGTGCAGTCGCTCAGTTTACGATATCTTAACACGCAAGCTTCAACACGGAGCCGCATATTGTGTCATCTATAATAATCTCGTAGAAAATGCGTTAAAGGCCACGTTTTTGCCATGTTTAAATAATCAGACTAATAAATTACACGCATATTATAAACGCATAGGTATTATTATAACGTAATATTGACCATCTTTTATTCTACTTAAGAGAAAAACAGAGCATCATAACAAGGAATGTAGACGAGGTAATCACAAGAATTCTCGTAAACAAAATGACAAAAAATGTATGGCAGGTGTAATTTGCAATTTTTATATATTTACGTGTTAAGACAAAAAGTGTATGACAATGATGGCTTAATTATTGAACGGAGCGTGACGAAATATAATGATTATAATTGTCGTTAGAGTAAAAGTGTCCGCTAGACGTAAACCGTGAAAAATTAAGTGTAGAGCAATCAGTAGCAGTAGATAATGGACGGTAGTCGCATAACGAATGAGTCAATCAGAACTAGAGATGTGGAGAGTTCACGGAACCAATTGTCGGTGCGGAGTTTAGGACACTCTAGTCGATCAGTTGCACGATTTGTTTGACAACTAGTTGCCTCATCTAATATTTACTGTAAAGACGATTTAAAAGTTGTTCAACATATGACTTTCCAATTTAAAACTGTTAAACATAGCTTGTTAAATAGAGAGTTAATACACTATCTTTATAAATTAAACACTTGTATAACTTTTAATGTAAGTTATTGTAAGAAAATATTTGCATTTTTCTTTAGATTCTTGAAGTTATTTGATATAAAGATCTAAGTAAATACATTAAAAAGCACGAAGTATTCACGATATCGCGAGGAGGGTCGCTAAGAAATAAACATTGAAGCTTAAGTTAAGTCGGGGAATATTTTCAATCAACTCAACCGGTCGGACAACAAGTGTACGCCACGCTAAGTGAATGAAAACATTCCAACTGGTGGTCCTCAGATAGCAGCTTCCATGATCGTTTTAATGACGGTGACGAATTGAATCTTCTACCGCGTACTGCTATTACATTAATGGATTTATTATTACATATATCGGGTAGAAAACTTGAATAAAATACGGCTATTAATGCTGTCGTTAATTGATATAACTAACGTTTTATTGATAGTTAATAAAATAGTTACTTAAAATTAAAAGTCTCTTTATTTAGCAACCATTGCGAATTACATTAAATTGTTTTATTGTTTGAAAATAATCAAAACATACTTTGTTTCTATTAAATCTTAAATTCGAAATGTTACTTTGAAATGCTCCGCTGTGTAAGTTTTAATTATGTCATTAGTTTTAATTCAATGCGGACGATCGGGCGATTTCTCATAAAGGCAGTCTCGTGAACAGTGTCGGATGGTAGCGGTCACGCATGCGCTACGATTAATTCAAGCCAATCAGTGGCTGATTACACGCATTATGCACTTACAAAGTGCATCTTGCTGGTAATGCGGACCTTAACACTGTATAAATAAAGAATAATTTTATCTTTATAGCTTGTGCTTTGAGCGTAAGTCTTAATAGCAGGTATCAAGCGGCGTCACAGGACTAGTACGTAACGATAGCATAAAGTCTGTCCCGCGGCGCCTAGCTCCTGTATATTTGAATAAATCTATCATTATATGACAACGGACTGTCTCAGAAATTAATAACTGCTGAATATAAAGTCGATCGATTTAAAATTGCTGGATTAACATTCCATTGTTTTTTATGCTCTATGAAGCATGGAATACCAGTTAACATTTACATAAATGGTATTCAAATCTTAAGTTATCGAAAATTATTTAGTACGACCAGGGAAGTACATCGAAATACTCGTATTATGTTTGCATTTACTCAAAAGGTCTATTTAAAAACTATCATTGGACGTACTTTAAAAGGAACAAAAGTAACTGCAACCCCACTAACTTACAAATTTAATGGTTTACCTTCATGAATAAATTGTACCGAAGGGCAGTAAATAGACCAATCAAAAGTGACATAATAATTCAATCGCTTTCCCTTTAATTTATTTTAATCACTGTAGTAACTCGTAGTTAAACTTATACTTATATAATCGCGATTGTGTTACACTTTCAAAACAATAAAAATTAACATTGAATCAGTAATGATAGCGTGAGTACACACAATCTTACCGAGTTACTCGTGATTTGGAATACAACGTAGTATATTTTTTTTATGAATACCTTAAGGCGATTGATTTTGGGAAGTAATCGTTGTACGAAATTATTCACACTTATCTATAATGCGTTCCGAACTAGTAGGTATGCCCAATGGTAATATTTAATTATATATTTAAAATTTATACAATCTGGACCAGGTGGTTTTTCAATATACTAGCATGATTTAATAAATTTACATGTAAGGTATAGATATATCTTTGTTGTGTTGCAAAAGGCGGTATATCTTAAAATATTGAAAATTTCGTGACTATTTTAATTTGGACTTGTGATTGGTTATTTTGTGGACAACCCTGGCTTTGAGATGATTGCTTCCGATCACGAAATAATTATGAATACAAAAATTCTAAGCCACCCATTGCGAATGAATAAAAATACGTAAGTATGGTAATAGAGGTATCTTACAATAGACGCCTTGGGGGACGCCATAAAATTGATTAACGATATTAAAAAAATTGTTGCAATGAAACCTTCAATACCTTATTCAAGGGAAAATGAGATGTCAACCTGTGTGGGCAATGGACACCGACCTCCTGCGAATCTTCCTGTAGCATGCTGAGATCCGGACATAAGTTTTGACGCCATTAGAGATACGTACAGATAAAAATAATCAAGCTTTGACCACAACAGGGTGATTACGCATTGCACATGCAGTACAATGAATTGTCAACCGTATTTTAAAGTGGTAAAGTTGAGATTCGCTTAATGCTGTAATTGTTACAAAAACAAATTTATCATCACATGCCCAAACAACCTTTTGTACTATCTGATCTACTTATTCGTGCAATTTTTTGCTTCGTATTGTTTCTCGTGAAGAATAATGGCGTTTAAATTTTTGTTTTAAATCCCTACTCTGGGTGTGCAAATATTTATAAGAAAAAACCACTCCGGGTGGCTTTCTGGAAACCTTATCTTGTATACGAATGCTGTTAAAGATTAAAGGTGTTAAATTGATGCCGAACACCCTTTATACTAATTTACAAAAACTATTGACGTCTCTGTTTACAAAATTCCGAAACGGTAATTTAATCACTAGTTTTTAGTGGAGCAGTTTCTCTACGTACATTTCTTTTCCTTTCGATTTCGTATACTATAAAATGTTCGATATCATTAAAGAAATCGAAACCTACGATGCGTTATTTGACTGAATGTCGTGGCCACAATACGACCGCACAAAGGAGTCCAGACCGCGCCATAAAAGCGTTCCAAATAAAAAGTAAAACCGGAGCAAAGGAAGTGCATGGCGGGCGGAAATGCAAACTCTTATTGTGCGAACTTGCACGTGTTCCGGAACGTTTTGTGCACGCCCCAGGCTAACACAGTGCGCCTAAAAAAGCACCATGAAAGCCTTAATCGGTATGAACCTATTTCCAGACGTTGGTAGCAAAAGTAGGTTGATTTCCTTCCAGAATAAATCACTTTGCATTGAAACCGCAATTAAAACACACATAAAAAGGACTGTTATTTTAAACATATTTACTTTTGTTTTTTAATCGTTATTGTACTAAAGATAAAGCGTACCCAATTATCGTCTCCTGCTTAATGTATTTTTTCAATTACAGGTATTTAATATTTTTTATAAATGTACGAATTATTATAGACTTTTAAATAATTCAATTTCGATTCGGTTGACCAAGGGCCAGTCTTTATCAAAAGGAATTCGCTACAAAGCTTCAACATAATAGCCACTGTAGATAACTAAGGCGATATATCATGATGCACCATCTATTAAAATTTTTTCTTCATACATTACACTGTATAGAACTTATTCTTGCTAACGTACTAAATGTTAACAAATGTAATAAAATACGAAATTCCTACAAAAAATCCTGTCGGACGCTCAGCAGGGTATGTTTGTGGCCTCGTCGCGCCCACAAGTCGACAAAAGGCAAATAAGAGAACATTGGCCACGTACCTTGCTGAAAAAATATCATCTAAATACGTTCCATTGATGTTTAAAAGCCGTAGAGAAACGGGCATTGTTCGCGGATCGAATGCAGTGGCGAAATTAGATTCTTATTATTTGCTGGGTCGTGCCTTAGTAGGATCCCTTACCGAAGGCAGTTAACATCCGAATTTCTTATCAATCTTCGTATATTCAAACCGTGAAAATCTAACAGTACTAAAAGTGTTACATAAATCAGAAACAAGACATTCGTGTCGTTTTCCAGGAACAGTATCTTTTTATTTCCGAGTGCAAAAATCAAAACTATCCAACTAAAAGTTGAATAAAACCAATTTTACGGATGACATCTCCGTAATGTTCCGTAATAATTTGTTGCAGTTTAATGAAAAAAAATCTCAAATTCTTTTTAGTATAGACTCAACCAATCAATCTAAATGTATAAGTCAAACAATATGCAGCCTGAAATCTATTAGTTGTATTAATATCATAAATGCGAAAGCTTACAGAGATGGATGGATGGATGTTAGAGATTACAATCTAAACGGCTTTACAGATCTGGATGAAATTTGGCATAAATGTTACTACTAATTAATTATTTTTTTAATTCTGCGCGGACGGAATCGCGGTCTTTCGGCCTAGGTCTCGTTAGTATGAAATAAACGGGATTTACGGAGAAAAAAATTTCAAATCACTTTTTATAACATTCGGAATTTCCGGACACGAGACAGACAAGGGCTCTGAATTTGCCAAGATAAAGCAAACATTGTCCGACATTTACCGATACTAGAGTAGCTACATACAGTTGTTTACGCTGCGGCGGCGTAAGAGGTTGAATAATTTTTTTTGTGAATTTTTTCGTCGACCAGCATCGCGGCCCGTAGCCTAATGTAATTCGACCTGATCGTATCTGTTCAGTTTTTGTTGTTGCGGTCAGACAGCTGGCCATAAAGCGTAGTTTTAGTCTATGAACACTGTTTATATCGAGAAATTATACCAGCCCAGTGGCGATGTCCTTTATCTCAATCTTTCTACCCACATCGCTTGATGTTGATTACCAAGATAGAAGTATTTTCGGAGATCTTATTTTGGATTTTTAAAGACATAACATAAATAGCATTTAGTCACATTCATTTTTTAATTAATTAAGCAACGACTTATCACCAAACTTAGGCTATTATTTTTCTTTTCTATGTTACACTGAATTAATTAGTCACTAAAAACAAATAATTGGAAGATGTACGATAGAAAACTGTTTATTTTGCTTTCTTGGTCTTTTTATCTTTGGTAGTAAAAGTTGGAAATGTATTCCAAACTATATTGGATATCCAAAATAATATAATAATATCTTTTCCATCACATAAAAAGAATAAAATATATGATTATTTAATGAGAGTAAATCAGAGAGGTATTCAAGTTAAATATTTATTCTTTTGAATTTAATGATCGGGAATCAATTTGAAGAATTAATGTTCATCGAAACAAAAAGTAACGGTTTCGATGATAATTGTTTTAAAATAATCTTTAATTTAGTTGCACGGATTTGATACATTTAGGACACTATGACCATGACTTAAAACGCATTTTACAATGTTACGATGAAAATATTAAAAATCTATGAATAAAATCTTAATCAACGGGAACGTTTGAAAAGCAAATATATCGATTAAAAACAAACAGGTCTGAAAAAGAGGCGTTTTGATTAATTTCATGGGCGGGTCTGGGTGCATCGTGAAATCGAATTTGGCGCTGCACATTGTCAAAACTGACGCTAAAGTCTCGCTTTGTGTGGTGTGACCAGGAATTTCAAAAATTTTAGAACATTAACATTACGGATTAAGCCTGACGAAGCTCACCACAGTTCTTACTCGTAATTATATGTATGTTTGGAAAATGTACAATCTTGCATATTTCATGTATTTGGCAGATATACTGCTGTAATGATTTGGGAATCTGTACTAATATAATATAGAGGAAAAAATGTGTTTTTGAATGTATTGTGTAT
>DVQG01000287.1:0-16232 GCA_018231605.1 Papilio ambrax
TGGCCGCCCACATGTGATCTCGAGTAGTAGTAATTCTGATATCATGCTAGCTCAAACCGACATATAAATGCCAACTTAATCTTTTTTGATGTTATAAATGCGAGAGTTCAGGTTGATGGATGAATGTTTGTTAGACTTTACCACCTAAGACTGAACGGATCACAATGAAATTGGCATAGATGTACAGCATAGTCTGGAAGAACACTTAGGATGCTTACTTTTGTGTTTTATAATTCCACGAGGACGGAGTCGCACGCGAAAGCTAAATCATATTTCAAAACAAGAAATCACTTAAAATAAAATAATAAACATATGTGTATTCAAATGAAATGAATACGTGCAAAGTGAGAAAATTACGTTTCCAGTATTAGCTAATCGAGAAATTGGTTCATAAAATTGCTTATACAATTTTCTTTTACAAGTCAAGTTATTCTCCAGGGAAATTAAGGACGTGTTCAAAAACATGCGTAAATTGCCTAAAAGAAAAAACACAGAATATGTAACACGTATGTAACCGTATTCTTCTGTAAAGTTTTTGTAACAAGAAAGTGCGAGTTTTCATATTTTATTTGTTTACTCGCTGTTGCCCACGACTTTGTCCATTCAATATTAAGATAAAAAAGTAGTCTATAATATGCCTGTCTACGTCAGCCACCATTCAGTGGATGTCCGGTCGAAATCGGTCCAGTCGTTTCGGAGATTACCCGAAACAAACGCGACTTACGGACAGACACAGACAAAAAATATTAAATGCAAATTTCGTTATCAGCAACGCATATACACCATCTTTCCGAAATCTGGAATTCCTCTATTGATATTACAAACAAACACTTCGATTTTGTTATACTTATTGATTCCATCAATGAATAGCTCAGTGGTTATGAAGACAATGGATCTAGTATTCTTAGATTCAATTTCCAATTAAACCTTTTATTAGCAAATTTGTGAAAAGTGTAGGTATATGAAAATGTTAGGGATGCATTTAATATAAATCCGCGAAAACATGAGTTATTCGAATCCATATATCATACTAACAATGTTTTCAAGATGTGAATAACTTACAGGTTCAATCCCCGTTTACGAAGCAACTGGAAAAGCGCACAGAAAAAATTGCACATGCTATAAAAATTCACATAAAGGAAAAAAATATTTTCAGCACACAAATGTAAAATATTAAAAAGCGTTGCAGATATTCAAATGTTTATTTAAAAAAAACGGATGCCATTTCTTTTTCTATGTGTTCTTTTTTTTTTCAAAAAATATTTCGTGATGAACATGTGTCGGTGGGTACGAGATAAAACCTCGTGAGTTATGCCGTAAGTAAAAAATGTTTTGTGAAATATTTTTCGGTTTCGTCTGCAGTGAAGTTCCACAAAATGAAAGTATTTAGATATAACGAAACATTTATGTGCAAACGGTTCACATATTTCAAAATAACTGATTATCATTTTTCCTTGCCATGATAGATGTTAGGTGGATGCAATTTCGACAAAAGAAATAATTAAATCGGCACATTTTGTTGATTACTTTAATTGCTAATATTATTGGAAAGGGGCTTTTTATTATAAAGATTTTGCTACTTCTGGAAATCAGTACGAATTTATCCCACTGCTTGTATTTTGACAGATAATGTTCGGGAAGCCTCGTAAAACGATTCTACTAAGGATAACAAATTACCATTTGATCGAGATTTGTTTACGCTTTTATCGTTACGTATTTTACGATGTTAATAAAATGAAATCATTGTTTTATTGTAATCAATTTCATTTAATGAAATAAAATTAAATTTAAGGCATTTATTTTAAACTAAAAACTGTTTACATTTTAATTAATAAGGTTAATACTCTATTTAAAAATACATCAACATTTTTAATAGTTATTATTCATTTAAATTAACAATACATTATTTTCTTAGCACAAATGTTTAGTCATTGATGTAATCAAGATGATGCTTGAAATCTTTGAAAGTTTTACTCGCCGGTTAAGTTTATTCGAATAACAACATGACAATGTTGATAACTTGGGTATAACTTATAAATTCAATTACATGTAACAATCACAAAGTTATGCAGTTCCCAAAGTAGTGGCAGCAAATCAAACTACAACAAAGTTTTCAATCTATCAACCAAGAAGTGTTCTCCTAGCATTTAAATTAAAACCCAATAAAACCGAAAAATAAATATGTCTCGTGTAAAGAGCGCGTGTACAACTTTGACTAAACTATCGCAGAACTGTTTAGTCGCGCTTTGATTCCTATGAGAGTATTGGTGGTGAACACTACTCGATTTTTAGTTGTGCAACTAAACAGTTGAGTTGGCTTCGAAACAATCGAAAGTCGCACAACAAATTGCGATAGTTTAGTCATAGGTGTGGCCCGCTTTAAACAACCTTTATCTAATAATTGATTTTAAAACATAACTACTGTAATATATCTTGTTTTATTTTCTACTTACCACAGTGATAATATCGTAAAGTAAAACATTAAAGAGAAAAGCACATATAAAATGATGGATGTTTAATTTCATTGTGACCTAGGTTTTATATTTACGTCGGGGATTACCTGTCGCAGTTCACATAACAAACTAGCTAAATCTATGTTTATACAGTAAAAACTTACCTCTTTTTATGACATAGCAGTTTGAAAACTAATACATGGCTTAGCTTAATGATTAACTACATATTTTATGCTTTTTCTAATGTCTAAAGCATGCGCACACCTATAACTAAACTATCGCAACTGTTTAGTTTCGCTTTGATTCCTATGAGCTTTTTGGAGGTGCGCACTACTCGAATTTTAGTTGTGCAACCGAACATTTGAATTGGCTGCGAAACAATCGACAATCGCACAACAGGTGTGCGATAGTTTAGTCGAAAGTGTGTGCCCTCTCTTATAGGGATTCAGAGCATTTGACAGCGTTGTTGTTTACACAGATTCGCGAACCTATTCCAGAAATAAATATATCTTTATTGAAGACTCACAAAGCTCAATATTTCCAAGAATACAACAAACGTTGAAGATGCCTAATAAGTCTCGGGATATTTCTTTTTTGCTTGTAAACAGGTATTGTGATAACGTCTGTTGATATTTATGCAGAAACTACAAATAATAAAATTATTTATTATGTGTAGATGCCGCGTAGACGATGCGAACTGATTGTACTATTATTATTAATATTAAATGCTTATACAATTCTTCATAATGTCAATAATAACTCAAAAAGCAAAAAAGACCCCAAATTTCGTCGCGCGATTTTGAGCTAAACTATTTAACTACGTCGTAGTCTTTGACTCCAAAAATCAAACAAAAAAAAATGGAACCCACCTGCAACCACTGCATTTCGGATAAAAAAGAAATTATCAAAATTAGTCCACTAGCGGCGAAGTTATGCCGTAACACACATAAAAAAAACATACAGAAGAATTAAGTAACTACCTCCTTCTTTTGGGAAGTCGGTCTAAAAGCACACGTAAGCAATTGCGTATTTATTCTGAACTAAAACGAAAACTAAGACTGTGTTTCTACGTCACCACACCCTAAAAAGTTTTTATGAAGGGCTTAATTTAACCTCAAGGCTGCCCGCCATTAATTAGGTCGAAAGCTATCTGCTTTAGCGGTTTTTGCGGCTACGATTGACATATGTTCGTCCCAAGGGACTGTGACTTTTACATTGTTACGTATTTAGATTTTAATCAAATGAAATTCTGCATTTTGTGGTTAATTAGCTTTAAAAATAGTTGATAAGAGAATACAATTTGTGTAGAAAATCAATTAAAAAATAAATCCTAGGAAAAAAAAAATATAGAACCCTACAGGAGAATGTTGTTTGCTATTAAGTTTAGTATTGTATGCTTATAACTTATAACACTTAATAAAAATCACATAACTAATACAGTAATTCTGTAGTTTCTGTATACAATACCTTTCTTTATAAAAACGTACAGTATTAAAAAAATATCTCAAAGTAAAATTTCAAAGCGAAAAGATACACACAATCGCTCAGACGTTTCAACTCAAGTGTTTCAGCGTACCTACTTACATAATAAATTCCGGCATTGTTTGGGCGGTCATGTTTTATTTATACGCTAAATGGAAATGAAGCAACAGCGAGAGTAAAGTTGTTAAGCGACACGGCTGAGGGATCGCCGACCGTCCTAAAAATACGATAAGGAACCTATCGGGCAGCCGGTTATTGGCCCAAAAAACATACGCCCAACCTTTCATGAATACTTAAAACGCAGTACTCAAAAGAACCTACATACGCGAATAAACATGTATAGATTTTACTAATAAAGTACATCAAAAACATTAATTTAATCAACAAACATAAATTAAAATGCATTTTTATTTTTGTAGTGAAAAATCTATACCAAATGGTATATAATGGTATACGCTTAAATAAGCGATTGAATTAAACATAAAATCTGACATTTCGGAACGCATTACGCGCAATAAATGAAGATAAAACGGCATAGTGCATAACCATAACAATCATTAAAGGTAAGAAGAAAAACTTGGAATAGTTCGCGAGAGACCTACTGAGTGGTGTGTTAGGGCTCTGTTTGACGCATGCGCAGTAGTCTTGTAGGGAGAACTCTCAGAGTGTCGACAGACGTCACGGGGCCAACGCGGGCTCCACAGACGTCCGCGATACGTCCCGTAACATAAACGTTACGGTAACGACGTGCCTACTTACGTAAGTCAATATAGTGAAAATACTATTAAAAATAAAAACACAAAGTTAAAAAAAAAGATAAATGGATGATTTTTTTTATATGTTTTTTTTTGCTCTTCAAGCATTGATAAGACAAGGTGAGCATTTATAAGTGGGTGATAGATATCATAATGTTTGACGGTTTTGTGTGTTGCTGAATGTTGTTCAAGATCTTCGTGAATTTATAAGGTGAGTATTATTTTTAAATCTTTGGTTTTAAGGACATAAAACAATGTTTATCGTCGTGTTTATGTTCGTGGTATGTTTACGTTAAATCAAAGCAAATTAATTTAAATTAAATGAATTGAAAATATTGGGAAACAAACCTTGAGATGTCAATTTGACAATAAAATTTATGTTTTCATTACAATTAATGTAATTTTTATCAACTTTCCAAAATAAAATAAAAGAACTTAATTTTTTCTATTATAGTTGAAATAATATTTTCAAGGACATTATTACTTATTTTTTTATTTACATTAGGGGATAAAAAAATAGTAAAGCAATACTGAGTTACATGTGCACGTTTTTTTGCAATGCAGTGTAATGCATAATTTAAATCAAGTGGGCGAAAAAGTTTTGATCAAAGTGTTACCGTTACTCTTGCAATAAAGTACTTAAATTTTTGTATGCAGGCAAGAGTGCCAAAAGTTTTGCGCACTGCGTCGCTTCCTTAAACCACAATGTATGGTGCTAACCTGCCAATACCAATTCGACATATTATTTTATCTGATAACGTTTAAAAATATTCAGTAAAAATTAATTTTATTAAATTGTTTTTATAAAACAATTGAGCACACATTTTTTTAATATTTAACAAATTAAATTAGTTCCAATTTATCTCGAAGACTTCATTAAATAGTAGCTCGATTTATGGGCTAAGGTCGCCGCTTAATATCAGGTGAAGCGTGTGCTCGTTTGCCACGTTATTTGACACAAGAAAAAACTTTATTTATTATTTATTTTATTCAGGTACAGACGGTGGAAGGTTTAACGTTTTTAAATATAAAATAACAATTTTAATAACAAACTATGCTTTTGAAGTATACGGTCCCCCATAGAGATGCTTGAGCCTAAAATAAATAAGGTGTTTGCTTATATTTTTATTATAAACTATGTTATTGATGGAATATTTAGGATAGGTATGGTTAAAGAATTTATGAAAACGATCCGGTAGGTTTTGACTTCATTAAAAATATTTTCTCTTAATATAGACAACAAAGTTGAAAAGTATACATTTAATTAAAGTCAAACTAAAAAGTAAGTAGTTATACATTGTATAATTTTAATTAGTACGAATGTGATGACGTCGGTTTTCTGTTCTGCTCGTGAGAGAGGCCGGGGTAAAGCGGCCTTGAACTGCTGTAGTGCGCTTTAGTGTTTGTGTAGCTCGTGGTATTATCGAAAATGTATTCTCACTGTCGAAACATTCACAGAAATTACATTACACTCTACAAGCAGTGGACGGCCATGAATTGATAAACTCTTCTTCTATCAATGAAAACATATCACTAATCGAATTAACAAAAAAATGTAAACTCAACCGCGTAAACACTCAATAAAATTCTGATAAAAATAATTTTGTACAAAGCAGAAACATGACAAGAAACAAATAATGCCCATTTTATTTATTCTATTCACTACTCGCCCAGAAATAAATTTATTGCGACCCGATAAATTGGTGCCTTTAGGCAGGCATCTTCAAGTATACCCACCTCTGCTCTTTGTGAGAGGGCCATTAATCAAACCAAAGAACCCGCAGCCCACATTGACAAAAGTATCGTTATACATAAATAAATTACACGCACTCGGGTATCACTTTCCTCAAATTTGGGTCGATTCGCTTCAAGGAATGTACGAAAAAATTACTATTAAATTTTATCTTTGCGGACACAAAGAGATTTATTTGTATCTTCGTTCACATTTTAATTATTTAGATTCTTTTATTTAACAGCGTATATTGTTTGTTTTATTTAGAGGCAAGAAAATTACATGCTTTAATTTGAGTTGGGGAAAAAAGATACGTATATTTGTAATTTATTCCATACATTAAAAATTAAGCAAGTCTCAATGCTTTAAGTACGAAAAATTTGAATGAAACTTTTTCTTCTAAATTATGATTAAAAATTTCGAATTCCGACTTTTTTCTTCAAAATACTGGCGTCAAAATTACGATACGAAAAAGAATTTATAAATACTATATTCAAAATTTGAAGTTGCTGTAATGCATTAACACAAAAAATTTTAAGTATTTTTATAAAATAAATTTAATTTAATTTATTTAAAAATCATATAAGAGCAAACTAGATATAAAAATGGATTGCTGCTTCGTAAATGAATGCGAACGATTTGCCGTGACTCCGGTTCTTATGAGTCCCCAAGTTAAATGCTGCGAAAGTGCACCATTATACGTACCGTGCTGCAATGATAAACTCGTATATTGCTGCGAGAAGATACGACCTTGTACGCCGGTAGCGAGGAAAGTATGCTACGATAGTCACTGTGATCACACGTGTACTCTTTGCTGTGAGCCGCCGCAGAAGTTTTGTCCGACCTGTCGTCAACCGACCGGCCCGCCTGCGAAGCCGGCAGTAAAATACGTCATGCCTTGCTACCGATATGAAGATGGAAGAATTGTAAGTTAAATGTTGTTTTCCACTGTTATAGCATAAATTACACAATACACGCAAAGGTATCCAAAAGTATATATACGTAAAGATTATTAAGCTCAATTTTCTTCATATGTTAATCTTCTTTAAATGTCGAGTTTCTAAAATGGACATCGATGTTGCCTCGACAAAAAATGTCACCCCTTCCCTCTTACGTCCATATTAAAAGTTGTATGTGTTGTAAGAGGACAAATCATTTAAGAAATTATTCATTTCATTGATCCTTTAACCAATGGTTTATATTTAAGTTTCCCGTTGGTTTCAGGAACAATTTGATTCCAAAATCCACGGTAAACTCCCAGCTTCTGCTTATAAAAGGAATGGGATACAAGATCAAATTAATGGATATAGAGGGGCACGACGTGATCTGTGCGCAGTAGAACACGAGGGCAAATATTATGTTTACGCCGCAATAGAGCCTTTTAGGAAATTTTATTCAAGGATTTCTGATGAAAAAGACCCTGTGAAACTGTCGCCGAAAAAAATTTTCGACAAATAGTTTAAGAGAAAATAAAAATATAACTAACATGAGTTAGGTAATGTTGAAGTACGAATCGGACTAAGTGTTAGCATTATGAGCATATTACAACCAGAATTTAAGACGATAGTCGTCTTTCGTTACATTTTGATGTTAACCAAAGAAAAATCATACCCTTTATCCTACCATATTTTATTCCCATGACACGATTTTATTAAAGAATAAAATATACCCGATTTAAATAGTACAATAAACTTGGCAGGTAAATGTTATGCCATCGTCTGCGCTAAAACGGAATGGCATTCAGGACCACAAGTATACCGAAAGCGGTGGAGTTGATTATTTATGCCAAATGCCGAACACCTCCTTGTTGTCGGATAAACCATTTTATATGCCCATCAAGCCATTGAAGAGAATCGCTAATACAGTGACTTTGAAAGGATTAAAATGACAGAAACCGAGTACATCGATGTTGTCGTTTTGATCGTTTAGGAATGAACTTTGAACGCGCTTGAAATGAGTAATGATTAATTCAATCGATAGCATGAACGTTACAATTGCGGTATGATTACAGGTACAAAACCTACCTGTGTCCGCATTCAAGCGTAACGGATTGCAAGATCAAGAACATTCCAAATTGTTGGGAACCGCAAACTTCTTAGTCCGATGTCGGAACGATATTGCCATAGATTGTGACGCGTAAAATGTTATGATATTGTTAACTGTTGTCCTGTTTCATGAAGCCTAATTGTTTTGTGATTGCCGTATTTAATAAGAAAAATAAAGTATTGTTTTATAAATAACTAGCTATTTTTTATTTTTCTTTTAGATAAATCAACCAACTTGTTTAACAAAACACGCTTGTAAAGTGGCCTGCAGTTATCCGACACCGAGACTGCCATCAATACCAGTGCAATGTATCCCCTGTGAGCCGAGAAAGGTAGTTTTTTTACTATTGGATTAATACAGTATGGCCAGTTCTTTTATTAAAGGATCCCGTGAGTTGTAAAACTTTAATGGACATTCGAAATTTGCCATAAAGTTCTTAGAAAATCCTTCTTAGCATACGAACCAAAACGTTATATGACTTGAGCTTTCTTTCTTTTTCAAGTATTGTTCTTTATTTTCTGACATTGATACAAAAAATGTTGTAAAAGCAAAAATGTTCAATACCCCATGGTTCCCGCATGTTTCTTTCATAAACTCATTTACATCGAACGAGGCAAAAGGTATTTTCGTTTATTAAATTTTAATATTCAACTCGAAGTATGGATGAGCGCCACCTGAATTGATTCCCACGCAATATCCTTTCAGAAGCCAAAGCAAAAAGCTGAATAAACGTCGTTGACGCCGAGTAGAAATTCAATTTCATTACAAACCAGGCTTCGAACTGGAAAAATGGCTCCAGTGAAACCTGTTTGATTAATTGAAATCCATTTACAATGAAAAAAATTAAAAATATCATAAAGCAATGAACAAATTAATATTATTGTTTATTAAACAAAATACACAATGTCTAAATCAAAATAAAGTCATGCCTTATGTGTGGTAAATGGGGTAGTCTGTAATAATTTTTTTATTTCATAGCCGACTTTCGTCCAAAGATGTAAGGTACCGGAGATTTGTTGCACGGCGTGCTTAGGACTTGAAGAATGAATTGCAGCTGAATACAGTGAAATCGACCGTACAAAACTGTGTTGTTCATTTTGTGATTGTGCCGTAATAAAGTTTTTTTTAAAAAAATCTTGTTTTGATTATAAGATAAAATATTCAGATTTAATGAAATTAAAAAAACTGCAGAGTTTAAGCGCGAGCTTTAATGAAACAAATAATATAATAGTAATTCAGGAAATTGATCATATAAAGCTTCAGTCATATGTTTGTGTAAAATGGAAGTATGTCAATTCATATAAAAGTGGCCGATAGAAGGTACAGGTAGTGTGATGATAATGATGACGATGATGATGATGATGATGATGATAATGATGATGATGATGTGATGCTGTATGTAATTAATAGTTTTTCTTCTATTTGTTAGTAATCGTATTTTAAGTGCACCTACTTTTTTAATGTACTGACAATGACATTTGTTTCTGGATTTTGGAGAAAATTGATTGAATTTGTTACGCTGTTTTTGCTAATAACAATTTCAACAGGAAAGTAACATGCATATTATAACAAAAAATATGTGGACACACTCAGGTTTGTTTATAAAACTCATATGTTTTAAAACCTCTGGTAATAAAAAGCTTACAAGTTCCTTTATGTTACCTCTAAGGTTAAAAGTGTTTAATTTGTTACAGATTTATGCGACGAGCTAAAACAAAGTCAAACTGCTGCGCTGGTGGATTAAAAAACTGTAAAGCTTCGGCTTACGCTAACATATACAAACAAAACTAGTTATCCGCATAACGATGTGGAGAAGAAAATATTTTGACTTGCGGATCGGGTTTTACCTAACGTAGGGTACAGCGGGGGTGGGTGAGGGGTATGCGCAGGCGAAGCTGGCGGCGGGGGGCCAGGCGCGGGGACTCGCACCATGCACCACGCCATAGTGCTGCTGCTCGCTGCCCTCTGCACTGCTGTCTCCTCGCAGATAGCCTGGACGCCAATCTTCCTTGATGCAAGTAGTAAGTACCTTTCAAATAAATCAAGAAAATGTACAGAATATATAGATATATAGCGTGGAATAACATATCATCATCAAGTTCATCTAAGTCAGCGAACAACTCAACAGCTTGTTCTTCAATCAACAAATGACATCACGGTCTTCTTTAACTGTTGCTAATCTGTTAGCGACAATTGTGTGCTAATGTTATTCTGCATATTTTAGGATGTTCTTTATTCCTCGTCAGATACTTTTCATTAAAGGTATTGTTCTGCTTCGTATTAATGTGATAATAAAACAAATAGAATAATTGGTGCAGGTCAAGTGGATCTGTGGACGCAATCATCGTCGGGTTGTGCGTGCCCGGGCGGCGGGGCCGGGGCCGAGGATTGCGCGTGCTGCGTGCGGGACGGCGCCTGCCCGTGTGGCGACGACGCGCCTGGCCGCTGCGCACAGTGCGGACTCGAACAATACTGCTCCAATAGTTAATACCATTTATTATTAACGTCACTAATGAACTTTATTGTTTTGTTGTGGTTGAAAACTATGAGTTGTAACCTAACTAGCAACAATGGCTTTTTAGTAAAACATCTCTTTTCATTGTGCAGTGTGCAATATAACCATCGATTCGCGCGTCCTCAAGAGCAAGTCGGGCAAGACGTTCGGTCAAATCAAGTCGCCGTCTTTTGAGGGCCCAGGCGCTTGCTCGTACTTTCTACAGCCAGATGCAGGACAAAGAGTGGAGATACAATTATATAGGCTCGTCTCTGTCGGACAGTTTAACGGATCTAGGTACTTAAAATGTTTAATTTGTACTTTTTTCTTTCCCTAGTGTATCCAAAGGTTAAATTGTTTATTGTATTGTCATAGTTGTGTTGGTGGCTGGTTGCAACTAAGTGGTGCAGTTCGCAATGTAGATGGCGTGGCTGAAACGCGTCTATGCGGAGAAAATGAACGATACACGCCACCCGTCGTATTATTTGCTGATCATGGTGCTTCGACCCTCGATTTTAGGTAATATTTTGTGTACCTTAACTTTTTAATATGAAATGAGAGAAAGAAAAAGTATCATGCAGTTTTATTTTCACAGGATAACAGAAAAAACAGTGAGATCACAATTTTTGGCTTTCTTCAGTTTCACATCTTTAAGTAATACACAAGGTGTTGGATTTCATCCTCGAGGAGGTTCCAGGATACCACATACTGGTAAAATTACACATTGAAACGTATGTTTGATATACATTTTGAATGATTATTAAACCAAGACTTACTATAACATTCGTAAAACAGATTGTGACTGGCTATACCAGGACATATCGTGCCGCGGCGCTGGCGCTTGCGTGCTGGCTAGTCCTGGCTACCCCGGCCTTTATCCGCCGCATCGCCGCTGTCGGTATCTCTTCGCCACTAACTCTGTACACACTAGAGTCAGAATTATTTTCTCATCGATATTGTTGCCTCAAGAGTAAGTATAATGTGTGTAAGTAAATACTGCTTCAGGTCTGTGGGTTAGCCCATAGAATGAAGACCGCAAAATAGACGAAATGTTGTGAAAACATAAAATTTTTACAGCTTCAAATATTCTCATACCACTAAAATACAATAAAATACTAGATATTGAATACTGCATATGAAAGATTGCGTGAAACGTGTCATGGAATAAAGAGTTTAAAAAACAGATTTTATGAAAGAACCCTTGATTGTCGACGGTTTGAGTTTTTGGAAGCCGAACAATTGGTTGAGTAAATAAAAGAGGCCGCCTATCTCGTTTCCACTTTTGTGAATTCATTCCATCGCACGTTATTGAAAAATTTACCGTGTACTAGTTCTTTCAGTTACGTGAAATACATTTTCAAAATGCAAATTCTTGTGGGGTAATTTTGGGCGGTCTTAACCGGAATTTGTTCTTTTTAATGCTCAGTTGACCCAATTTCAAGATTACGAGGTGTGAAAGGAATTTTAATATATAAGATCTATAGTCATATTAATTTGGGTTGATATATCTATCTCTACTAATATAATAAAACGTAAAGACACAATACTTCTTGGCGTGGGCAATCACAGGACATTTTAAAATAATTATTTCTTTCGTAAAAAGCCTTACACTTACAAGCTTTAGGCTATATATTTTCACGCTATTATACTAAGGGGATAAAAAAATTGAAAAAAAGAGAGCATCATATGGGAAAGGGACCATAAACTACAAGCTGCCAACATTAAGGAAGCAAGGTCATTACGGTAACGTTAATTTTTGACATTTGAAATTGATAATTTAGCAAATGTAATAATTTGACAATAAAATAAAGATTTTTATAATTTCATACGGACGAAGCCGCACGGGAACAGCTAGTATGTAGATATAGTATTCCGATCGATTTCTAGCAATAAACTTTACTTACAAGTTTACAAATAGTTAACCTAAACCAAATTATGTTCATTTGAAAAGTTTTGAACAAATACACCCTATGTTTAGTATAACTGACACACATCGACATAAGCGATAACAATTGTGGGTTATTCGTCAACTTTGTCGAACTACGCCGCCCCCAACATTCATAACACAGTCACGTTTCTGAGTCATAAGCTACATAAAATTGGGACTCTATTGTAATTCCAAACTGAAAACTACGTTATCTGACACTATAATTTAATGTAATGGTAACACACGTTTTTTACGAATAGATACTATTGCTTCATACTATATGTTACTTTAAAGAAGTAAAGTTACTTGGGTTTTATTGTGAAAAGAAAAACTCACTTATTTTATTATACAGTAAAGAGATAAATAGGAATTTATTAAATAACAAATTTCCTTATTTAGACATTTTTAAAAAATTTAAGTATCATAGAAAGTATACTTTACGTCACGCCTTCTGACAAAAGGGTTTTTGTTTTAGTAAGTCTTCTGTTCGAAAATCTTACTTTTTTGTTAAGCATTTGTATACTTTTCAGCCATTGTGCCTCGGACTATTTAACACTACGGGCCGGCAGCTCCCCGTCGGCACCCTTGCTGGCTTCTATTTGTTCTGAAAAAAGTGCGACGCTGGAATATCCCGGCCCAAACTTGCTATTGGAATTTAAGTAAATATACTTTTAAAATGCTATATTATAACAATAAATAAGTATTTGAGGCGTATCAAATAATAATTCATGTTATTTAGCTCCGGGCCGTTGATCCCGCCGTATAATTACAACGGATTTATAGCGAAATTGGAATTCATAGAGCGACAGGAAAGCAGCGAAGCTCCCCCTACTGTGGTTGCTGCGTCACCGCCCCTTGCGGCCCTCACGCACCTAACACACCACGGTATGTTGAAAATACGTGTCACTACATAATTATTATGCTTTAGTAACAAAACTATGAAGTATTTTTTTTTAATACTATATGTTTCAATGCAGTTCCATAGATTAAGAAGAAACCAATAACCGTATTTTTTTAATTTCTATGTTTATTCCTCCGCGGATTGTATTACAATAATCACCTAACGTTGTTGTTGATCGCATTAAATTTGGTTGGGATGAAATTTTGTCACGCAGGTCTAAAATAATAAGTAATTCTGAAGTTTTCAATACTGCTACCGGAGTCTACGAAGATATTCTACGACGGTGCTACGATGTTTTCTTTTTTTCTAGCTGACAGATCATCTGCAGATAATACGGTTATTACGAATGAGATATCCCATACAAAGAACGGTCGTGTTGGTTGTGGAGCAAGTGTGCGAGGCTTCGGTGCGGGGGGCGTACGCTCCGGACATTTCGATACCCGGGCTACGCCCTGGCGGACACAATGTACAATACACTTGTTCGGATCGCCCACAGATGTCGTACAAGTGTCACTTTTTAATTATAATATAAGGTAAGGGCTTTTTAAATAGAAAGGATTATCTTATTTCTTTCATAGCAATTATGTTGTTACGAAACTAAGAAACATGTTATCTTCGTAAGTATATAAGTTATGGAACAATTTAAATACTAAATTAAACTTCTGTTCCAACAAAACAATAAAAAACGGATTTTTTTGAAAATTTGCACTCGTGCCAAAATACTGCTATTTTTGTAAACATCTGGCGAATCTAGGTTGCAAAATGTTTAACTTAAAACTACAAAGTGGAAACAAAGTTGATTTAAATTAGTGTCTGATTATGACAGTTCTCACTTGACTTTTTTTAAATATTTAAAACTTGGAGTATTGCAAAGTTGTTGAGAGAATAAACATTGTGTGAATGTTTTTATGTTTAAATAGATATTTAAAAACAATTAAGTACATTAATAGCAGTTTGCCTGTCTTGTTATGTTTTAATTATCGACAAAAAGAATAGTCAGTGAACTGGGTAGCTGTAATTACTAGTTTGTTACGGTGATAGTCATTGAATGTCTATCCATGACTCTAATTGAGTGCCTTTCACATCTTGTACAATTGTTTGCACAATTAATAACTAGAATTTTATTTTAATTCTAAACTCCTTTATAGGCTACAAAGCTGTCGATCTCATATAGAGATTTTGGAAGGATATTACGAATTTATTGGTAGAGGGGAAAAAGTGAGTAGATCTGAGAGAGGTGATAGGGCACTTCTCAGGGTATGTGGCCCTTTTATTAGAGAAGCTAGAGATCCTTCGGGCAGATTCCTTATTCGGCAAGCTGTGACATCGAAGGGCGCTAATATTACTATACTAGTTCGACGTGCCTCTACACAAAGTGTTGATGAAGAAGAGTTCGTTGATGGAGCTTTTGCATTTCATGATGGTTGGTTTATTTATTTTTATTTACTATCAATTAAAAGCAACATTTTCGCCAAATTATCAAATCAAATATACGTTTATTTTTTTCTAAACGTAGCTACGTTTTATCATTATTTCTTTAGAATAATGCAAATCCAGCATTTGTCTTAATTTGATATATCATCGCGCTTTAATATTTCCAATTATTTCTGACTACACAAATATATTTACTAGCTGAATTCGCTACAATTTAATTTCGCTTACTATCAGAACAGCACGAAGGGACGATGTCGCCGGACGCTACGTGCGCGACCACGCACTACGGGCTGTCGGCGCTACGACACGGTGGAGTCTCCGCGCCCTCGCATCATCACATATACTGGAATATAGAGGAGAGATTGCTGTGCACACATCTATTCATGCCGGCTATAAACCAGAGTGTCACAATTGAGGTACGTGTACATTGTAAATTAAAAAGACTTAAGAAAATCCTAAGTCCTGGCTTTTTTTCAACTAATCAGTAAAATAACAAAATATAAACAATAATTAAGTGCTACATAAGAATACGCCATTTCGTCTTATTTATTAAACATTCGATCGATCGATTTTCAAATAGTCCAAATAGTAGAACATGAAACAAAAATTGTTGCAACTATTGTGCAAAAGTAAAATGTGTGACACATATAACAGATTCAACGGCTGGACCGTATGTGGAGTGCGGAGCCACCTGGCACTGCACCCGTTGGGTCGATGGGGTGTCGCACTGCGTGCGGGGACGCGGGCTGCGAGTGCCGTGCCGGCACCCCGCTTCACTACCACGATCACATCGCGCTCGTCGCCAGCGACGGCACACATCTGTCATGCCTCTGTGGGGACTTTCAGGTAGTATTGTAATAACAAAGAAAATAAGCAATGGAATAAATTTGAAGTCTTAGGGCGTGTCCCACCAAATTGTAAATTGTCCGATAACAATTCAATATGTACAGTATGTGATGGAAATATCGGATTTTGTTCTCTTATCTGACAGTGACGTCATTTTTAAGC
>DVQG01000288.1:0-16212 GCA_018231605.1 Papilio ambrax
CACTTGACACTGGCCCAATCCGCTGTGGGAGAGCCATAAACAAGAAATAGAATACTTTTTTCCCCTAAGTTCTACGCACAATTTATCAAAACAAAGTCATATCATAGCCGGAATGTGAGCCTTAACTCGTATATACTATGAATAAATGTGTATTTATTGCTTAAATGTAATTAAGATGTATCAGATCGCATAGCATATTCTTGTCGCACGCGACTACATCCTACGCAATACTCCGCGCCCACCCCAGCCCTATGTTTAGTGCCCACGAGAAATTTTGTCGACAAGATAACTGCATTGTTAAATTCCTAATATGCTAATAGATCTTATAATATGGTAAATTGTTTCTATTATAAAATGTAAACCATAGACAAAAAGATTTAGCCTCCGCTACCTATTAATTATTGTTTTTATAATATTTACAAAGCATATTTCTTATTATGAAAAATGTAAAGGCTAACAGCCTTACAAATAAACGCGGTATAAAGTTAAACTTAGGAACAAACTGAGTATAAGCAAATGTAAGTACAAATTTTGCTTTTAAGCAATTTATTTTTAGAAGATTATAGTGCTAACATATCAGTTTGATGAAGATTTCTTTTTTCGTTAAGGTTCCGATACATTGTTCTTTATAATAAAATAATCGATTAGGCATACACAGATTTCGATATGTCAATTTTGTAAGTGCTCTACATTCTAACAATTAGGCAAGTGTCATTACACGATCAAATCAAGTGGTGCATAACCGCCCGAAAATTGCATTGTTAACGGGTGTTTTTATTTTGATGCAATAATAGTTTGTTAATCCGACAATTTGGTATGTCAGAACGCTAATAACCAATTAACGCTTTTTTATTCAAAAAGTCTAGTGTATTCGTTAGACATTTTTTATTGTTGCACAAAAGAAAAGATTAAGAAGAAATAAGAGTATGACTAACGTTTTTCAGGAGATAAAGAAATTCATTTTAGTTTCACATTTAATTTTATTCTGCATTTAACAATTCTCAAGCAAATCAAAGCAATTTCTGGTGGTAAATATGTAAGTCATAGTTTAAAAATTTAACGATAGTTAATTTACGCGAACTTAGTGATATTCTAATATGATATGAATTAGTTCAAAAGGCTTTTCTAGAAATTATTATCGTAACAGTATTATGGATATTAAGGTTTATAGCAATAAAGCATTGAAATTACTCTGCTTTTCATCGAAATAAAATTAATTTTGACACACAAGTCTTACAATCTCTTACTGAATACGTTTCTTACATATTGTAACTTTTTTTCTAGTTTGTTCTGTGCGTATTGGCGGGAGTAGCGCTTGCCCGCGAGTACCCCGCCGGCCTGCACCCCGCGGTCTGCCCCAACTACCCCTACTGCGACACCAACACCTTCGCGCGCTTCACACCCGACGGCATGCCCATCCCTGAGTGGGTCTACAACCCCTCCATATTGCCTGTAGCGCCCGCCGAGTAAGTTAATACTAACCAGTCTTAAGTTGGACATTAATTGCCTCATAGTCTTTTAAGTGCAGATTTAATATCTGATAATGCGATTTTCTATTTATTCGACTTATATTGACGTTTTAACATAAGCAAATGTGCTGTGTCTTTTCTAAAGTAATACAAAAAAGCAGTAATTTTATATCAAAGTTTCGCTTTTGGAACATCACCAGGGTAGTTCTACAAATGTAATTAAAGATTTAATTCATCACCGATTAACATGTTCCATATTTACGTAACGGTAACGATATTTTCGCATGAAAATGTTGCCAGCCGAGTTGGCACCGAAGGTTTCACATCATAAAAATTAATCTATGTAATTTTGTTCCAGCCCACACGCAAATGCCGCTCCTAAATACCCTGCCAACTTCAATGCCGCGGCCTGCCCCAACTACCCCTACTGCTGGTGAACAGATCTCAACATGACCCCCAAAATGCAAGAGTTTCCTAACACAAGCTAGCTTTGATATACCACCCAAATATCTAAGCGATCTTTTACAGCCTCGTTTTATCTGAAACTCCAAGCCATTATGTCAACCCCACTGCCATAACATTTAACATGTGTAAATATTCGGGTTACATTCTCAAAATGCATTAAGCATTTAATTTTTTTTTTATAAAGAAATTTTGTAAAAATTGTAAATAAAAGATTAATTATAACCTATTTTTTTCTTTATAAGCCTCAAACTATAAGTACGTTTTCCAATCCCAATTATTACATTATAAGTATTTTTTTCAGTGGTATAAAGAAATATCTTTCTACGACACATCTAAAATTCCACAAACATACAGATGGCCACAATAAATACTTCCGAAATTTAAAATAAAAAAAGAACAAAAGGAACAATGATTATTTTAAAATGTCACATCGCCTTGTGCAAGTTATCATTTGCAAGAAGCCAATGTATTCAATATTTAAGCGGCGTATTGTATTGTAATCACTGTTTTCAAATAGGTAGCGCAAGGACTTGATTCCGAACGCAACAGGATTCCCGGGCGGTCAACTCATAATTGTCAATGTCACATTGACGTGTTACTAAAAACATCACTCATTTTGGCGGGAAATTTTTGATAGGCACATTGTTTTAATGAACGAGAATTCGAAGAAGTAATAAATATTATAAACGGGAAAGTTTAGATGGATGTTTGTTAGAATTTGTAGACTAAACGGCTTAACGGATTTCTATGGAATTTGGTATACATGTAGAGGATAGTCTAATATCCCACGCGAACGGAGTCGCGGGCGAAAGTTAGTAACATTATAAGATGCACAAGCTAATTACGAGTAAATACGAAAATAAATGAAAATTACAAAACATAATAAAAAGAATTGTTTCTTACGTTATTCAAAATAATTGCAATATAACTTACACGATTGAATACCTCGAAACTAATAATTCATTTTATAATAGTTAGAGCATTTTAATTCTTTGTCGGGCATGTGCAATATTACGTGTCACGAAACAGTTCTAATGTGACGCCGTTACTGCGAAATATACGCTCAGTTCCAATTAGTTACGCACTTGCCGAATTAACCGCGCAATGTATAAAAAACATTGAAAACTTGTGTAATACGAAGATCTATAATGTGTTTTAATTATATCCTATACTTTATTCGTTTCGTAAATGGAAGGACGGAAAGTTGTAAGGCAAAGAATATAATAAATCATTAGCTATAGAACTGGCAACTGATAAAAAGAATATGTTATCAGTTTTGAAAACAAACATCTGAAAAAAAAACATACAGACGAATTGAGTACCTCCTTCTTTTGGGAAGTCGGTCAAAAAATTAAGATTACCTTGGCGTACATATCTCATAAATAATTTACACTAAGTGACTCCCATAGTTACCACTTATTAACATTAAGTGCAGTAGTAAAGTAACATTAAGATCTGATTTTGATACGATTAAACCGCCAACATGGTAATTTTAAGGATGTTATTGACGCGGAAGCTTTGTCATTCATTAAATAATGTAGTCTAATTGTATACTTCCGTTAAACGCACTTTTACATCTTGTTTTGTATAATTAATGAAGACATACAAATGTTTCCGTTCAGATATTCTACATATTACCTTTTTTATCAATAAGCTATCAATAAATCTTCATTAAACATAAAACCCTTAGAATAATGTGAGGTCATAGTTAAATTACAATCTATCGTAACACACATTTTAATAAAAAATTACGTATGTATTTACCCGTATGTCAATTTTGTTAAAAACTAAGATCCAACCAATGTAATAAATTTATTATATAACTTCACGACGTCAAGAAATATTAACTTTACTATGAAAGAAAAACTTATTATTTCTGAAAACTAACCTCTCGCATCACCAACACATAAACATAATAAATATTTAAACTTACCCTCTTTGATTTGTATTAACTTTTAATTTTATAATATTAACACATTTTTGTTAATCTACCGTACCCTTAACCATTAGGCATACATAAAAAAATATTTTATTTTATTTGTGCGGTCTGGTTACGAGGCCTTTAAGCCAACTACATCGTATCAGAACCTTAGCAACATTTTTTATAAAAAAACAACAAATTGATATAAATCTCTTATATTTAACCAAACATAGAAACTTACAAATGTGCATAGACATGGGATACAGGACCCATTTTGATCATCACGACCTCTGTCGGGTAAAACGGCATTTTATTAAACGTATTAGTTTTAAATTTCTCGTCCTTTCTAGGATTATTATTAAGATAGGTTAAGGCGAAATTGCTATCTAGTTTTCTATATAAGCTAATGAAGTATTCGGTGGCCGTTGAATTATAATATAGTTAAGGAATCATCAACATTCTGCATCACTTCAATGCTAATTTCTATATTTATATAAATGGAACATGATCTTAGATAGCGTCAATATACTTTTATATAGCCTCTTATGGTCGAAAATTTAAAACCAATTAGATCTACTCATTAAATAAAGTGGACGAAAAATTCTAACTTTTTGCTTTTGGTTTAAAAATTACTTGTACACAAAAACTGGAGTCAATAACTGATTCTTTAGATGTGAAAAGTTTAATAAGTGTGTTCCTACTTATTGACCACTTACCCTTCTTGGAATTCTGTATAAACTAGTTGTACTACGTAGTTATTTCACGTGGGTATATGCCGTAATAGTTGTACAAAAACATAACGTTATCCCTGTTTTTTCCATCGTAATTGATAAGGATGGCAATATTTGTTGACTGTTTCGGCAGGAAACCCACGGTAACAAAAATAAAACATTTGAGATTATGTCAGGGACAACAATAATTTCCGCATTACTTATAACTCGTAATATCTACCCACAGACCATGTCATGTGTTTATAAGTACATATTTATTGTTTTAGCATTTGGTTTCAAATATTGTCCCGCGTGTTTTCTGTATTGTTCCATTTATTAATATCAAAACGACCTATAACCGTATTTTTATTTAATGTTGAAAATTTACAACTTTATTTACATTTTACTGGCACTAAAATAAGACTAACACTTTCCTGGTTAGTTTGTTTTCGAAAAAGTTGTTTTCATCACCGAAGAGGAAATATTCTGCGATTTTTTTAAAGTCTTATATAGGAAACACGAAAATTTTAAAGATTGACATAAGGACGTAGCGTAGGCGTTTTGTATTTAGTACAAATAGCTTAAATTAAAAAATAGTAAATAATGTAGTGTCACAATAGACACATGGGTGTATTTTTCTGTTCTTCCGACGTCTTTTTGTAACGTTAATGTTCTGTGTTATCATCTGTAAGCTCAGCTGTTCTTCTAGAAGTTTCTTCAAGGTCTTCATTATGTCATCCACCGTCGTATGTTTAGTGACGTAATTTTCTATCTTCATGTAGATAGAAGCACAGCTCTCGGGAGTCATCTTAACATTATCAATATTTAGTAATTTAACGAACACGTCATTTTTTACAAATTTAATATTAGAACTGCAACATTCTTATTTATCTTTTTGCTATTTTATATTAACAGGCGTTACATATAAAGGATTCAAACTCTACCTTATTTAACATGGGTTGAAGGGGATTTAAAAGTGACTGTATTGTTGCTTCATAATGTAATAATGATTTAAACGTCAGCCAGCTGTAATTTGTAGTCGAAGTAGTTCTTCTCTCTCGACTCCGTGTGTGTACTATCAAATATTCAATCTGCGAATTATATTAATGAAAAATTAACAATTTGGCTTCATCAAAAAGATACCATTATCTTGTAACGACTAATTTTTAATACGAAATTCAAACTTACATATTGTGCAAGATCCCTTGGCGTAAAACTTTGTTCTGAATAAATTCGTCGATATTCTTTTTTCAGGAACATTTTTTTAACTTTTACTCGGTAGACTGAAGGGGAAAGCTTGTGTAGTTTGAAGTGAATAAATAAAGCTTTCATTGTTAATTGCATATTGATTCAAGATAACGTCCAGGATTGATATTTAATTTTGTCGCCAATCTATAACAGCTCAAGTGGTTGGTTTAAAGCTTATCACTTTAACTAAGCTTCAATTATACCAACCCGCAAATATTGAACGATAAGGTAACCAGTAAAATGTTAACGAATGATATCTATATTCTTAGTTACAATTATTTAAAAATATAATACAAATTACTTTACATAAATAACGCGATAAAACTATTTTTTTATTTATTTTGCCTATCACTTTTAAGTTTAATGCGTGGATCATTTGCTTTAAATCCATTGCCCAAAAAAGAAATTAAAACTATTAAAAATGACGTTGTCAAAAAATGATTTCATAAAATGAGTTTTGGCTCTACAAGTGATGGAGTTTTAAGGAAAATTATTAAGAATGTTATATACAGAGTGATAATTATATCGAGAGCGTTTTGTTGTGTGCCATTGGATAATATTACAAGCTTTGTGAAGAAACCGAAGTCAAAATCGAACGTATCTGATCGTATATCTAATGTCATTAGTAGGTATAAATCAGGCGACGCTAAATCCAAGCCTACGTTAAATAACCCAAAAGAACAAATAAGTTCCACACCCCAGAAACGTGGTTCAACTCGATATCTAATATACTTACCGAAAAGACCGAAGAAAAATCACAAATGCTTCCAAATAGACCCTCTCAGCATCGACAGACACGACAAAAACTTTAAAATGTGGAGCATCAGAGAAGTAAACTCATTACACAAAAAAGGGACAAAAGATTTATCAAATTTGGTCATAGACAAAAGTTACATAACACACGACGGTAAAGTTATAGTTAAATTAAAGAAGAAACCTTTTAGTTTGAAAAGGTTGTTTTCCAGTAAACCTAAAGTAGGCGTTAATCATTCAATGACGTGATGTCAAAATGAAAAAAAAACTATCCAAAAGGTATAAATTTTTCTCATGTTCGATTGAAGTTTTTAGTTTCGTCTTGTAGTTGTTAAATTTTTGAGGTTATGTTGTTACAAAGCATCAATAAAATACAAATTACATATGTGAATCTTTATTAAACATCGTAGTGTGAATAAATATTTGGTAGTAACTTATAAAATACCATTTTTGGTAACTGAAGGAATGTTTTATCACAGAAGAAAATGAGAAAAATACCATTTAGTGGCTACCGCAACTTAATACCCTCTTTTCTCTTCAAAGCGTGTTAACCTCTAAACAACAAAATAGTGCAATGTAAACATACAAACTTTTACCTAGTTGTGCCTTAATAAAAATAAATACGAATTTAATGCAACTAAAATTTTAGCTGAATAAATAAATTTTGCTAATGGCAAGACATTAATTTGTTTTAATCTTTGTTTGAGCTGAATATGGCCACATTGCAATCGCGGGCGTCAAGCGCAATAACAAAGCGGGTTTTATAGTATTTAGTAGAAATTGTAAAGAATAAAAGCAGAACGCATCACTCCTATTTATATTGTCTTGGGCGTGTTTAAATATGTACAATATAATAGCAGTGCTAAATGCTGATAAAATCAATGAACGATCCCTCGTGTAATGCCGATATCTGAAATAAGAAAGGATACTTATTGACTTATATTACACTGAAACACAAAAACCATAAACACTAGTAATGTTGTTTTAATCAGATATAAATTTTAATATAATCAAATAATAATTTGAGGGCGTCGGTGGTTCTGGGGTTTAAGCACTTGACTAATCTACAGGTCGCTTCGAATCTTGCCGTACCAATGTGATTCTTTATTTTTTTATATTTCATTATGTACATAATTTACCCGCCGTTCTTACGGTGAAGGTAAACATCGTGATGCGACATATCGGTGAAGAAATTCAAAGACATGTGTGAAGTCAACCCGCAGTGGGCCAGTGTGGTTTTTTTAAATCGACATCTACGGACTCTTGGTCCGTACTCTTTTTTGCACAGTTTTTATCTTCTTTTTTGTTGAGTAATCCTTGTGCTACATTATTTTTTCATTATTAATAGTTTGCATCCCCCTCATTTTTGGTGTAATAGGACCAGTGTGGTTGACTATGGTCACCTTACTTAGGCATACTAGGCACCTTGCGTAGGCTTCGAGCCTAAGTGGCGACGTATTATGAGGTTAATTGCCTGTATACTAACTTTGCGACGGCGGGTGTGACGCAGAGCGCCCAGCCCAGCAGGCTGGCGGTGGTCTGCACCAGCGCGAACAGCGGCGTCGTCGACACGTGGATGTCATCGGGCCGCTTGCACCAACGGAGAGCCTAGCGTATCAGCGCGATAAGTTGGCACGTCGGGATCAAGGGTAATCTAGTTTCCGACGTGCCAACTGCACTTCAAACCAAATTGAATACTTCACTTGAAGAATTTTCTCTTCCTTCTACCTAAATACTAGATTACATTGTCACCATTTCTATATATAAAATGCATTTTTCTCGAGGACGATAATAGAATTCATATAATCTTGGATCATCTTACTTAAGTCTACATAATTAAAAAAAAAAAACAATACAATAAGCCATAACACACGACTTAATCTTTGCGTTACATAATAGACTTAATTTTAGTCCACTTTCCTTTCCACTCTTTTCTTACTAAGTGAGTCATAATAATTTTTGGAGATGTAGTGATGAATGGAGATGGGGATGGGAATTCGCTATTTTGGGGAGTTCCAGTGTCCGTTTACACGCGAGTCACAATCCACACTGATATTAAAAAGAGGAAAGATTTGTATGTCTTAGTATGTCTAAAGTAATTTTGTATGACTTGAAATAACTCAAAAACTACTGGGCCGATTTAAAAAATTCATTCACAAACAAAAGCTGTGTTATCAGTAACATAGGCCATGTTTTTTATTTTATTTTTAATTACACTTAGTGGATATCGCAAGCAAGAAATAATATAAACTGAACTTACCAACTGCACCGTCCATTGTGGGTCTACTCCGCACAACTGAAGGCTGTAGTATGTGACCACACTGATGGCTATGGTCAGCAATGCACATACAACATGCCATACATGCGCTCCACCTGTCCCCACATCTCCAGAACCATACTCCCAGATGTAAGGATCCGATACATATATACATAGAGCCGGAGCTAGAAATGACCCTAAAAATATAATAAAAACAATAATAATATGAAAGCTATGTTAATTTAATGTAACAATCTGAATTGAATTAAAAGAATTGTAAAGTAACCTTTCTTAATATTATAAATGCGTAAGTCTGGATGGATGTTTCTTAGAATTTGTAGCCTAAACTGCTGAACGGACCTCAATGAAAGGTATAGATGTATAGGATAGTCCGGAAGAACACATAGGCTACTTACTTTAGTTTGTTTTTTTAATTTCATAAGGACGAAGTCGAGGTTGAAAGTTAATTTATCATAATATAATGTCAAGTTTTTAAACCAAATATACCACACCTTTTAAACCACAATAGACAAATCAATGCTTCTTTCTGCTATAAATACTGTTTAACAAGGTTACATAAAATTTTAAGAAACCCCTTACAGCTTTACAAAAGAACGTGGTATAAAGATAAACTTAGGAATTAACTAAGTATAAACAAATTTTACTACAAATTTTGCTTATACTCAGTTTATTCCTAAGTTTAACTTTATACCGCGTTTATTTCTGTAGCTGGTTATGTTTAACTACATTAATTGATATTTTTTTTGCATAAAACTAATAGTCAGTAAATTCTATAAAACTAAGTAAACTCCAAAAAGGTATTAAGTTCAAAATATTGTAATAAGTACAAGCATATGTCTTTTAAAGTTAATATTGTTCTGTGCTAGAAAGGTCGATACTTGTGGTAGTTGCAATGCAAATGGTGCATCTTATATCGTTATGTAGATACCGGGGTCGTTAGAGTTCTGTTTCAGAACTGCAGTACTTACATCTAAGCAACGTTAATACGTATACTTAGTTGAGTTTACTAGGAATTGCGGAATTACGTGTGTTTAGTACGTTACTAAATCTAGTTTACTACACTGATTTGTTTCAATCTGTATAGACTGTTTATATTATACCCCTATCTTAATAAATCAATGTTTATGACGATATTTATATGTTGCTAGTTTTCGCACGTGACTCCGCACGCATTGAATAAAAAAAAACAAAAGCAAATATCCTATGTTTTCTTCCATACTATGGTCTACATCTACGCCAAATTTAATTCAGATCCGTTCAGCTGTTTGTGCCAGAAACTCTAACAAACATCCAACCAAAGTTACGCAATTAAAATATTATAATAGTAAGTTTATTAAATTTCGGAACATTTGATACTTAAATATGTGTCTTTAAATTACGTGAATTTATTCAAAATATATTAATACAAAATGTATCCGAAATTAACGTAGAAAATGTATAATATGAAAATTCGTATTACCGTTAGATGAACGTCAGATTTACTTCATTTATAAGTATTCTGTTCTACACAAGTATGTTCGCTACAGCTTTTATTCTACCTCGTTTATATAAAGAGCACCTTCGAGATATAAAAGTAAATGCGCGAACGGTAAATTGTAGAAATTTTGAAGCGACGCTGAAACATCTAGAAAATCATAAGGGCAATATCCAAGACGTTCAATATCTTTTTCAGTGATATTGGATGCGATCCTCGGTTTTCTTACGTTATATTCGTAGACATTTTCCTCTAAGGTTATGAATTGTCTTTTTATAACATTTGAAAAATAATCCAAAACTGTGAACTCTAATGGTCAGTTTCCCAGCTACTTTTAATTCGTTAGTGTTTTTGGTTTGATTACCTAATAAAATACGTTTTCGTACTACGTAATTGGAGTTTAATTACACTAATAAATCAATATGTAATGAAACAAATGAACTTCGGCAACTGAGCATAACTAGAGATATGCATTTTTTATTAGTCGTTGTTGTTTTCTTAAAGTTAAGATTATCATTTTAGTACTATAAATTATTTTTTTTATCAGTCATTATCTGCCATCATATGAGGATAAGTTTCGACTTCAACTAGCCACTTTATACAAGGTTTAATAACGATAAAACTTTAAATTTCTAATGGAATGTACCATAACTTGCAGCCGTAATGTATCAAAGGGTGGTTGTTGAGGGTGGGGGGGGGGGATATATCGGATCTCGTTTAGAAATTAGAATGTCAACAGCTGTCGCGGCTGCCGGACGTGATTGATGCGACTACGGAAGCGACTGGTGCCTACGTTCTGCATCATTTTATCGTAATAAACTGACTAAATAAAGAACAAATTAAGTTAAATTTCAGTTTTACAACGTTACTAATATTATATAAGCAATAGGTTTAATGGATGTTTATTAAACTTTGACGCCTAAATGGCTGAACAGATCTCTATTAAATTTGCCATAGATGTAGAGGATAGTCTGAATGAACACATTGTCTACTCAATTTTTTTTAATTACTTGCTCCCGGTCACGTTTGATAGCATGTATGATATAAAATAAACTTAAATAACATAGTAAGTTTATTAACAAGACAACGGTAATTAAGACAATATTACACTTGGCAAAGCTCTCGCGGTTACATTCCTTGCTTGCAATTTGTGGTGACACCTGGCGACAATCTTACGACTCAAGTTTCACTCGTGCTGTCTGTGTCAACTCAAGGATGCAGTGAAAGAAAAACAAGCACTGTATGTCATGACAGGCTTGAATAAAAAATAAGTTTCGTTGTTTAGACGTAAGGAGACTTTCTCGTCCGTATGTTACCGAAAGATACCTCTTTACACATTTTGAATCTTTACACAACTGTCTGTTAATCTAGATTTACTGAGGGGAATGTAAAGGTTTTGGGGATGTCTTTCTAAGGTCTTTCTAAGTGACGAGTTAACAACTGTGAGTGTAGCAGACAGATTAACAGGTAAATATCTTTGAAAATAAAAATGTGACGTTAAAAGTTTTTTTTACATTTAATTTATTCATAAAGAATAAATCCAATTTTCCTGTTCATGTGAATTTAAAAATGTGTCTGTTTTTATTTTATTGATCGAATAAAATTTCAGTGAGATTCTGAGAATCACATATTTATGTTGCCAGCGTTTTGTTTTTCAATTCAACACTGAGTTTGTCCGTACGTGAAAGCGGAGCGTAAAGCGAGATTATCATGAAGTTAGTTAGTAATTTGAATTCGTTGTTTAAAACAATTTTTATTTAAATTTAGCTTAAAATCCGAAAAACGTTTTGCAACATTACATTAATTTTAGTCTTATTGGCTACTACCGCAAGCAATATTCAATCTAGAACATTTTTAATCCATGTAATTAAAATGTAAAAAATTAATCTCATCTATAAAAGGGTAATCTAAATAAAATAATTCAAAAATCAATGTCTTGCATTTTTGACGTTAGCGGTTGAGACTGTTTCTTATATCGCAAGCGGTCGTTCAGAAGCATCTAAGCCGCTGGCGTATAACTTTCCCGAGTCTGGCTTATGATAAGCCGGTGCATTCGATCCCACTCGTGTGAGCTTTACTTATGCATTGCCCACTTTATGCACTAACTAATGTTGAATAATTCGAATCTATTTTGTGAAAAAAATACGTATCTACGCTAAAATATATAAGGTATAATTTCCTTATCATTTCAGGTTTAAAATGACATTAAGGTAATCTATCCATTTATCGTTCTTTAAAATGAAAAATTAAATTATCGAAACAGTTTATGTAAAAGTCTTTCTATAATTAATGAAGTGTCTACTTCTTCTATTAGAATAACTAATTCATTTAATAAAAGTATTTTTTTTTAAGCAAAACAAATGAAACAGAGTATGCTGAACATCGTCGGTTTAGTGATTAGTTTGGCCACCACGAGGAATGATTGATGAGGCGCTGTCATCGCTACGTTGAGTTAAACAGAACCCGCCATTGTTGGGAGTCAGCACTATGTTTAACAGGATATGTATTAGACACTCGTATACAAAGGTTTTGTTAATGAAAATTAAAGGAATGATCTTAAAAGCCGATGTGTTCTAAGTAAAGAAGTTTTAATCTATTGAAAGTATGCAACATGTTGACAAGAACAAGTACAGATCAATTAGTTTGGCGCCACTGTTTCCGATAATGATAATTGGGTTTGTTATCATCGTACGCATCCAACGTGATTAATTATGTTTTTATTTCATTACAGTACACAAACGAAACCTTAATACTGGCTGACAGTTAAATACTCTTTTCTTCATACACATAGAACAACGTGATAGAGTCAGGTTGAGAATTGATATCCTTTTAATTATTTCTTAAAATTTAATTTGACTATCATCTTATTTCCGATATAAAAAGTTGGTAATGACATGACGTAAAATGTATTGGATGGAAATATACCTTACTTCTTCATTTTCCGCGTGGAATTAAAAAAAAATAAAAGCTTATTATAGCCTACGTTACTCACTGATAACGTAGCTTTTTAATGGTGAAAGTTTTTTTTAAATCGGCCCCTTCTTTAGTTATTCCAATATATACGAGTACATGTACAAAAATAAAAAAAAGTCTTTCCTCTGTATGATATTAGTATAGATTGAAGTAGCATTTATCTTTTTAATCGCTAGAGACAGTGTGAAGCAATGTAGGCTACACAAGTTTCACAAACTTGTAAGTTTTTTCACGTAGATGTAATTGAACAAGGCTTCGTTTACTTTATAAATTGAATGAAATGATTTATTCTTTGTGTTCAATCTTTAACAAAGTACTTTTAAGTTAAATTATACACTTCTTAGTAAATGTTAATTTTATAAACTTTATATAGTTATTTATAATACTGTAGATGTTAGTACTTTAATTGAGGGGGTGGGAAACTTGTGCGGTTGCAATGCAAACGTTGCTTCTCGTAATTTAGATAGTGACCTAGTGCAGAAATGTTGCAGTTGGATCACATACTCTTAATACTTAGTATAATATGTAAACTTTGCTTACCGATTCTTGATACTTTTAAGTCTTAGTTTTTATATATTCGTTACTGTATAATCGATCTAACATATAAGGATCATTGTTAAGTACTCTTTAAATTTTAACAGTGAATTATGTTTTTGAAGACAAAGGGTATTGTCATCGTTGTATGCGGGTTGAAAATTTGAAGGCAACTGTATTCCTTATCAAGAATACTAAAATAGAAAACTATTTGAAAACTGATCCTGCATGGATTTTATTCGTGTATGCAAAAATATTAATTGCATTAAAACGACGAAATGTTTGTTTGCAATCATCAAAGTAGACTCACAGTCACAGTCTATTAGTTCGGTCGCAGATAGATACAGTGTAAATATACACTATCGTGATCATTCAATTAGTTTCACACGAGGACAGAACATTAATGTAGAGGAGCATAAACATAGTGCAGTATTGCTTTTGTTTGAACGCAATAGGTCAGAACTACTGTTTCGAAGGTGTATACGTTCAAATTGTAACAGCTCTACTCTCGTGTGACACTCCCAGCATTTTAATTTAGCTAAACGATCGTGATATATTTTTAATTACACATATGGTTACACTAATCACCCTAAATGGGATTTTAATCAATCGTTTATCATAGTTTTCATTTAATGCACATGGCTGCATAAATAGTCTTTGATAGTATAAATTCTGATTCCCAAAACAGAAATAAACTGATGTGGATATTGCTGTTCAGTAATTACAGGGCTAATCACGAAAATTTTGATTCGTCATTTGTTTTTGTTTTTTTTTTAACTTTCTTTTCGGTGTTTTTGATATCATGCTTGTCTTAGCCATTGTAAATTAGTCATAAATTGAACAGTAAACGCGGTGTATATAGTTTCCGATACTAGCACGGTAGCAAGTTTGTCGAACAATCGTGCTTGAGTTCCACGGATTGTGTTTCCAACTCATTAGGAAACTTGCTACCCGGGGCGAGTCCCCAGGATGTGCAAACTTGGCGCACAAGTGACCATGGAATGCATATTATATTAACGAATTTATATTAAGTATTTTAGTGTTAACTGTGTACATCTTCTGTAGAAGTTAATGAGTGTGGTGGGGTACACCGGTTGAGGTAGACCTAGAAAAAGATGGATGGATTGCGTGAATGGTGATATGATCAATGAAGTGATGACTGTGATGACGGATGATAGAGTTATTTGGAAGACGAAAACCCGGTGCGCTACTACGTAAGTAGGATAAGGTAGGGGAGATGACGATGATCTTCTGCCATTTTTACAGACGCAGAAGTTAACGAAATAAATACTGTTTGTACGATAAAATCAAAGAAAAGCAGCTATGTAATTTCCAAACAAAAAATGTTGTTTCGAGTAGATGTAGTAAGAAAATATTGTGCCGATTTCGCTTACTAAACACAATAAGAAAAATAATTAGGAATGCAACCCTACGTGTTGTTCCCGAGGGTGCGGAAGGACACGTGAGGGTTGCATAGAGCAGGGGTTCACGGACGTATCCCGGAAATACGACGTCGTAGTGTCAGGGAGTATTCTAATAAGGAACGTTACGAGAAAGTTTTACAGAATACATAATTGTAACAACAATATTATATCTCAAAATGCTTTGTGAGATAGTTTGTTATTTTAGTTAATTTTAATTTCACACAAAATAAGATAAACAACAGAATTAAGTAATAAAATTGGAAAAAGAAAAAGTTTGGATGGATGGATGTTTGTTAATGTATATCTCCAAGACGGCTTAAAAGATCTCCAGAAAATGTTACACAGAGATAGAACACGGTCTAGAACACAGGCAACTTACTTTTTTTATTCTGGTCGAACGAACTCGCGAGTAAAAGTTAGTATGTTAATATACATTGTACATGGCATCATAGGAACTATTTATTGTAAATTCCTACTCTTTATTTCATGTAACCTGCGGCCACTATATTAATTTTAGATGTAATGTTACCAATTTATTCCCTTGACATTCGTAACTTTAGTAACACACATATGAAGAGTCTGCGGAGAAAAACTGGTTGGTACTTTATTAGGCCGGTATTTCGAGCTGAAGTTATTATTACATGTTTGTAGTTCGGACAAGCTCGTTGTAGATTTACTGCGGAGGAAAAAGTTATGTAGCGGTGTGAAATAACTTGTTTACTACTCTTTTTAACGCTATCCTCATAAACAATCTAATAGATTCCCCAGACTTGATGACTGGAAGTGTTTATTTTTAGTTTTATCGTTATACTAGCTTTTGCCCGTGACTCCGTCCGGAATTAATAAAAACTAAGTAGCCTATGTGTTCTTCCAGACCATACTCTACATCTATGCCAAATGTCATCGAGATCCGTTTAGCCGTTTAGGCTACAAACTCTAACAAACATCCATCCATCTAAACTT